>JARFXV010001770.1:245000-274892 GCA_031761425.1 Cosmopolites sordidus | reverse complement strand
TGAAAATACACACAAAAAAAGATTTTTAAAAATGTTTAGCTCGTCACGCCCTCTTGCGGTCGTTTTAGAAGCTTAAAAATATTTTTGGTAAATTTCTCACAGTCAGTTTTAGTATTTCACTTTTAATTAGCGACATTATCTTTTTAACGAAATGTCGCCATAACGACCTCCAACCGACATGCACAAACTCGCCTATCATACAAGAACAAGAAAAACCAACGCTATCTTAAGAAAGGCAAGCCGAGCTCTTCTCCGAGAACAAATCCGAGAGAAAAGAAGGTATTTGGACAAAACGAAAAAGGATTCCTATCTATTACAGTCGATGCTAATCAACAAGGTCCATCCTATTTTGTGGAATGAAATAGACAAGTACCTTTCTCGCGCAGCAAATTGGATTACAATCTTAAAACGGAAAAACAAAAAAAGGAAGCTCCCTAATTTAAAACAAATAGATTTGAACGTCCTAAATAAATCCGAGACAATAACAAATTAGTTATAAATGTATCTACCACTTATCCACAGATGAAGAATCCATACCAAGCAAAGGTTTCAACTTTACCCAAAAGTACATACCAATAAAAGAAATAATTTTGAACGTTGATGATTCAACGTTCTCGTTTGTCGTCTAGGGTTGATACCCTAGACGACAAGTCAGATGAAGAAGCGGAAATAATCAGACAAGATATAGCGCGAATACTACGATCCAACAAAATACCAAAACCAAATGTTAATAAGACTGAAATCAGAGCGCTCGAAACTTTAAAAAGAATATCACTATTTTTTCGGCGGACAAAGGAAACGCAACAGTCATAATGAACACCGAGGACTATATGGCAAAGATGACGAATATTTTACTGGAAAAGACATATAAACGAGTGAACAGAGATCCCACAACCTATCTAGAAAAAATGATCAAAAGTAAAATCAAAGCATGGAAACTAGAACCGGACATTGAACGAAGAATAATTGCAAGGGAAAAATCAAGCAGATGTCCTAAACTTTACGGTCTACCCAAAATACATAAACCAGAAATCCCATTAAGGCCCATAGTAAGTGCCTTTGGTTCTCCAACACAAAATTTGGAAAAATACCTAGCAAGAATCATGCAATCAAGCGTCAAACTTGGCTAGTCCTATATTCAAAATTCAGAACATTTGATAAGGATGATTAAAGATTTCCAACTAGAGGATACAGACATGCTGGCGAGTCTGGACTTTGTCTCACTATATCCAAGTATCCCCATAGACGAGGCGCTGGATCTAATACAGATGAACGAAGACTTTCCATCATATGTGGGGGAACTCTCCGAACACTGCTTGAAGAATACATATTTTTCCTTCAACCAGCAGATCTACAGACAGACCGACGGTGCCCCAATGGGATCATCTTTATCACCTGTTATAGCCAACCTGTTCATGGCCGACTTCGAAACAAAGGCATTGGCCAACGCTCCTTTAAAATTTAAATTTTGGAAACGCTACGTGGTTGATATGTTTATAATATGGCCATGCGGAAACGAACTTCTAAACAACTTCCTAAGCCAGTTAAACGAAATCCACCCCAGAATACAGTTTACTCTGGAAGTCGAACAGGATAGAAAACTGCCGTTTCTCGATCTCCTTATCACAAGGAAACTTTCTGGAACCCTCGAATACACAGTGTATAGAAAACCAACTCACACCGATCGATACCTAAACGCTAAATTCCATCATCCTTCTCAAATCCAAGCAGTAGCGAATAGCTTGATTTTCAGATCTTTCCGACTGACACTACCAGTTACACGAACCGAAGAACTACCAAAAATGTCCACAGCCTTTCGACAAAATTGATATTCAGAAAATTGTATCAGAAAGGACATTAGCCGTCAGGAAACCCAAACACGAAGAACAATAGAGGATTATGAACCAAATACCCCAAAGGTCCTGCTACCATAAGTAAAATGAATCACAGATAACAGATATGATAGGCAGACTACTAAGGAAACATAAGATCAGAACAGACTCCAAGCCGCACAAAACTGTCGCAAATATCCTAAAAAACCCCAAGGACAAAATTAGACTGGAAAATCCTGGGGTGTATAGTATATTTTGTTCCGACTGCAACAGAACATACATAGGACAAACAGACGAATATCGGCCAGAATACAAGAACATAAAATCAACTTGAAAAACAAACAAACCACTTCCGCTCTGTT
This sequence comes from Cosmopolites sordidus, assembly GCA_031761425.1. Classification (NCBI taxonomy): domain Eukaryota; kingdom Metazoa; phylum Arthropoda; class Insecta; order Coleoptera; family Curculionidae; genus Cosmopolites; species Cosmopolites sordidus. The sequence continues at coordinate 272,698 of JARFXV010001770.1, read as the reverse complement.
CCAGCACCATCTTCAAACAGGACATAAAATCAATTTTGAAGAAGCTAAAGAAATAGCGAATATTGAAAACTATAAGGTCCGAACAATCAGAGAAACCTTTGAAATATAAGAAATGGGTGAGCTAAATACGCGAAACGACGCTCGCAACATTCCAAACGTATGGATATCTCTTCTGAAAAAAGAAGAAACGCGGGAACGTGGCGGCGATGTAGAAAAATCAATAAACGGACGCCTGACAGCGTTGCCGAGCGCCGCAAATCATCCCGAACTACCCCGATATAATCTGCGCAGTTGCCGGGCGGCTATAAAGGTGAGTATAATGACTCGTACACGTTAGCTGGACTCTTCAGTCGAAGTGAACAATATTTGAAAATGCTAAATGAGATTTTGGCAAAACGTCGTGACTCTTCACAGAAAGGTAGATAATATTTCTAAATCATTCCATATACACTTAAATCGTAATACCAAAAAATCTGCAGTTTTGTACACCGAGTGTAGTGTACGTGACCGGTTGAATCCAGTTGGATTAGCTCTTCGCCCTTTATTCGTGTTTCACATAGCCTATTTATTCCCCAATGTATGTTATCAAGTTCGATCAATAGTTCTTGTGGTCGGGCATCCGTTTTTATTGTCCATATATTAAATTTAGCAATGCCAAAAGTCGAATGGTCCATGTCTAATGAGCCGGTGAGCACCGTCTGCTTTGGGGCAGGTCATCCCGCTGCCGTAAATAATTATCCCTTGGCATCAGGGCCGTGTTTGAGGTTGTATTGTCATACTGAAATACGACGTTATATAAGGCATGGCACGTAATCTGCCACGTTGGTCCAATGCGGGTTGGCAGATTTTGGATCATGTTAGACTGAGGCCTCTGTCTTGACCTGTCTGCCAAGGTGATCGTCCCAGGAGCATAGACTCCAGACGGCATAGCTCAAAGCATTATTTCCCTACTCAAACCCCTTTACCTCATCAAGGCCTGATCCACACAGGGGTGATGATGATGATATGATATGGTGCTAATGTATTTATGAGAGAACATTAAAAGAAAACGTCAAGCGGTCAGTGATAACATACCACCAGTGACAATTGGGACACCATTTAAAAAAATATTGTTGGTCTGACACTGGATAAGCGCTCACTCTGCGATGTTCACCCGTAAAACTGGTGTTCAACTACCTTATTCCAAACACGTCTGGGCAATGGGGGTTGGTATTAAAAATAAATGTACCGTTATTTATTTATTCAAATATATCTTGCGAGCTTCAAAGTAATCCCTTTTCACTACAATATATTTATTCCAAAATGTTTCCAGTCTTTGTTTAATAGAGTTTTTTATCGAAGTTTTTATATCGAATATCTGGTATTTAATTCAGTGTCCGGCAGCAAAAGTGGCTTTTTCAATGAGCGGTATAGGAAAAAGTTATGGGGCCATCTATTGAATATGGGTTTTATGCAATGGTATTTGTTTGACTTTTAGAAGAAAATTAACGAATACTTATTGCAATGGTTTTGTTACAAATCTGGAGGATAAACAGCGATTATTCACTTCAAGATCATTCATTTTGCTAATGTTTTCTTCGTTGGTTGACGCGATACTTCTCGTTGAACGGGGTTCTTCTTCAACTGCTTCTCTACCATCGCTAAAATCATTATACCACTTGTAAATAAATTAATAAACAGCTTCATCGCCATATACCACTTTATTAACATTTTTAATATATCAGCATAAAAAATTTCGTTTTTTTGGACAATATTTAAAGTAAATCCTTTTGCTCGATCGTCGACAAACATTTTGAACAATTATGAAAGTTAGCTAGTTATATCAAGTTAGAAATTATACTAACTTGACAAGCGAAATGATATGAAAAATCTCTCAAATATTAAAGACAATTCTAAGGTTTCTAAGGCAAATTAGTTAGCAAAATAGATAATTAACACTAGCTTCTTGCAAAAAGATGATCTAGAATGCATGCTTTCATTTAAGTGAGGAAATATAAATGAGTTTTACAAAACAATATCAAATCAAGGATTGAATAAAGAACATTTAAAAAATTTCATTTTTTATATTACTAGTAGGATTTTCAAATTTGTTTTAATTGAATTTTGAATTATGATATTTATATTTTTTGTCTTAGTCAGCATATAGTTATTTTATTTCGGTGAAAATAATTAAATTTCAATATTTTTTTTAAAAATATTTAGATATAAATTATTTTGTATTTCTATCTATGAAACTGTGATTTTTCTGAAGCGAATATTGCAGGATAGGATTGTATTGATAAAGTATTGATGAGTATGATCAAGTAAAGTATTACAATATTGGTGGAACCTTTAACAAAAAATAGCAAAGATATGAGTTGGACAATTTAGCGGTGTAAAATTACTATCTCTATCAATGAATGAGTATTAACGCTGTTAAAGTGATTTCCATTTTCGATGCATAAAGTTTCTATGTTGTTTGAACGTTTTGTAAAAACAAAGCTTGTAAAAACAAAGCTGCTTCAGTCTAAAGAACTACTTGTTAATATTTATAAAATAAATGTTTATTGAAAAATTCCAAACCTACTGCAAATAAGTCTATCATTGAATCTTAAATGGACAAGCTAAAAAAAAAATTCACTAGATTTAAAAGATATTAGTTCATATTATAAATATATAACTCATTAGACATGTATGCAGCAGTAAGTAATGGCTTAAATATTTGCTAAAATTGCTAAATAAGAAAAAAAGCAGGAACGATGATTTGTTTGACATTGTTAATTTTTTCCTGTTTAAACCCTTTATAGGGTGCGTTATACAGGAGTAGAAATATGGGATAGTGGATATTCATCTCCCCACTGAGTGGTATTTTAGTTACCATCATGTTCTGCAGGCCTATTACCCAAAGCAGCGTGTCATGTCTGCTTTTTAACATAGGGTGTCATATGGATATCCTAACTAAAAATACAATTTACAGAATGAGACAGCCATAATTGTGATGTTCAGGCTGTTTTGCTCGATGCGGCACTAGAATTGAATTTGTACATGGAATGTACTGGAGACAATAAAGGCGAACTTCCGAACATTTGCATCCATCACAATGCTACTGATTCAGTGAATAGTTTTCTATAACACGATAAATTGGCATGAAATAGTGTTACTTTTTGTGAAAATAAATAAATCTCAAATCACAACTTTACAGAATATTGCTTCTTCAAGAATGACTATTTTCTATGACCCATATGATTCTCTTTAGACTTCCTGATTTCTATGTGTATCAGTACTAATTTTAGATATATTTTAGAAAATACACGCTTTTCAGTATTTTGAACAGCATTCAGTATTTTAAACGTAAAATTATCGATTGCAACCAATATCAGTGCAGTTCTGTACGAACAGGACTTCACAACAACTGCAACAATTATTTGAGGAGTTATGAAATATAATACATAAAACTAAAGAACACTTTACGAAATTGTTTTGCCACGAACGACCAGGGAATATTTTTTTCTGTCCCTTTTACCGCTAAGTGTCGGGAAGTATTTTGGATGGATTGCCCATATTAAAGTCCATCCAAACATCAATCACGAATTTAACTAATTAATTTTGCATTCAATATTATTTTAAAAATAAATTTTATAGGTTCCCTTAATATATTATATATAGTTGATGAATAAAAAATATTTAAAAGAAAATTTTATTAGATTTTCAATAAAAATATACATACTGAAATAAATACATTTATTGGTGACTGCATGCATTATTCAGCTGATCTAAAATTTGTTTCTAATTAGCCTTGAGTGCATATCTAAAATATATACAAACATAAAATCTATTATATAAGAATTAGTAATTTAAATTTTCATTAGTGAACACGAACATTTCATTATTATTTCAGACAACAAACATTCAATTTAGTTCATTAGTAAACATACCCACCCATATATGGTAAATATAGAGAATGAGGTAACATCTCAGCTAAGAATTAATATATTTTTTGGACGGTTTATGCGTAAGAGGTCTAGGGTTATTATTGTGAAAGGTAACTAATTATCTTCTGATTTGTCAATTACGGACATTCTGTACATATTACTTGGGCAACATTTTTTGACACTGTCATCGTCAATGATTGGTTTTTCCCATATATTCTTACTTCCAAAATGTATATTTTTTGTAACGAATTGCAGCTGGGGAAAGAAGTGTTTAATTATAATCAAGTATAATAAAGTATAATGATCGAAGTAGAGTGCATCTCTAATGGTAAACATTCTAGAATGGAATTAACTAACCCATTTTTGGCGGCTTCTTAGCATTCACTCTCTCCATTCGCTTCAGTCTTCTACGTCTTTTTACAGGAGAACAAAATTTGCAGTAATTATATATGAACTAAAATTTACAGGTGGACTTCATAAAATATTTAGAGAAATTAATATTAAGTCCAATGATAAATTGTAGCAGTTATTTGGTATAAGGCACTATTCTAAAGAATGAAAGATGGGGGTTTATAAAATAAAATATAGTAATGATAGAAATATTGGTCAAACAAGAATGGTAATAGTAATACAATTTAAAGAACACATTGCTCACCTAAGATATGTTAGACTAAATAAACCTGCGGTTGGCCAACAAATTTATGAAATTAACCACAATGTAGATTTCAGCAACCTAAAATACTAACAACTTAAAATAGTAAGCATGGATGAATTTTCTCTGTTTTTAAGTATTTTATAAATTGCTAACATCATATATTATAGATAAGAGACTATTAGATGGATATGGAGTATAGAAATAGCTAAATATACACATAGTCCATGAAAGAAAAAAGGTCAATCCCATAAGCTTTAGTTTTAATCATTTTCCGATGATGCTAATTTCATCATCGAAACGCTCGTCGAGTAATTTCAATGGGATTTGGTGTGAGTGGGAAATTTATTAGAACTTTTTTCTCCGCTTCATAATGGTGATGTGTAAATTTAGTGTTTTCAAAATCAATCCTTCTTCGTGGACCTTCTCGATAAGAAGTTTTTCCAAAAGTGCGATTTGCAAAGGTTTGGTATATGTCAATGAATTCTCGGTGTTACTAGCTAAATAGAGAACTCCTGAAATATGGCACAAAGCTCAAAAAGAGGAACTCTGTGTTAATGTCTCTTCAAATGATAATTTCCGCAGGAAAGACAATTCGAAGTTAAAAAGTTGGCAAGCAGTCATATACCTATGTAGTGATTCCTCTGAATCAGAGAGAAGTTGATACTTTTTTTAAACTCGATATACATATATATATATATATATATATATATATATATATATATATATATATATATATATATATATATATATATATATTCTCCCGATTGTCTCTCCCAACTGCTTTCCTTGCGTTCGTCTGGAGCTCGGCTGATGACTGCTGAAAGGCTAGAAACCGGTCCCGATAGACACGTAACGTCGCATGGTGGACAGTTGGGCAGTTAGGCGAAGGTTATCGGTGGCACCACGTGGAGAAAGGGTGAAATATTTCTGTAATGGGTACTGTTTTACGGGTGGAAAAACATGTATTGGGTTTTTTTCCGGGAGTACAGGCGGTTGTCGAGTTGGTCCCTGTCGGGAGCTTGCAAACGTTTCGCCAAAATCTCATTTCGCATCTTGGGTGCTTACTTTCGCGACAGTAAGCACCAACCTCTTTTTATAAAGGTCTTCCCCTAATTGTCGTACCAGTCTGTTCTATGCGATCAATAAGGTCTTGTATTAACTGCCGTTTTAAAAACTATGCTTTTCAGCTAACCTCATAAACAAAAATCACAAGGGTTAATATCTGGTGACATAGACGGCCATGCTACTGGACATCTACGACCTAGCCACTTATTTAAAAAACTCCCGCAGTTTACGCCTAAAATGAGCTGGCGTTCCATCGTGTAAGAACCACATGCTTCATTCAGAGGCCTCGTTCATAACCAAAATGTTTCTGGTAAAGTTTTGATTCGTCTCATGGAGAACTGAACTACGTTAGGGTGGTCTTGTGGCTCTAATACTTGAACTCGTTGCACATGAAATGGGTACAACTGATTTTCCCACAATGTTGTAAGAACTTTTTTTTGGCTCAGTTCAACTTGCCGTGCTATTTATCGAGTACTTTTTGGGTATTTCTCGACAAGATTTAAAATTTGTTCCTCCCGTTGCACATTTTCAGGTACTCTCGGTATTCCTGCGTGCCCTCGACAATGTTCCCTAATATCACCGGTGTCTCTGGCTTTTTGCACAACCCGAATAAATGATTTCGGCAATGGGTGAACCCGAAAAGGAAAACGTTCAGCGTATAGCTGAGATACAGCATTGGCATTTTGAAGGCCGAATTAACCGTATTTCAACTAATTCACTATTCTCATACACGTGGGCCATTTTATCTTCCCAAAAATCACGGTATAAATCCACGTTAAAACTGAGAATAAAATACAAGATAAGAAAATATAAGGAATGCATGATTCACAAAAAAAACGATAAACATTAATTGTGTTCTGTTTATTTTTAATTTTCGGGCAATCAATTAAATTTGTTTAAAGTATTATAAGGGCCAGGCTTGGATTTTTTTAGACATATTTAAAAAATGGAATTAGAAAAGAATATTTATTTTATAGAGTGAAAATATGCATGAAAATATTTATAGGCTGTTGTTATAAAATGTATCATCTTATAAATCATCCTGTTTATTACAATTAAAAAAAACCGAATGAACTTTTTACTGACCGAATAATTTGTTGTATATTCATATTAATAGGTGTTTTATAAATATAAATATTATTTTTAACATTTTTATAGTCTAGCAGTGTATTATTATTACTATTACCATTTCGTAGCAAATTGAATGTCATATAAAGATGAATCATTAAAAAGGAATTGATGTATTTGTGTTAAAGATGTCTCTAAAGATATTATTGGTAAGTAATATTTTAATTAAACTATATAGTAAAACAAAAACTAAATTATTTTGTTTATTCAGTATTCAGTTTTGTATTCATTTTCCTTTGCTTTAATATTTTTTGTGTGAGTGAAACTGCCTTGTTGAATCTAAAGTGTTTTTCTATTTGTGCTTGATGAAGTATAATACTCTTTTCATAAAGTATTTCGTTCTCTTCATTGTTCATAATTCGCGATAGGAACACCTATGTAATTCAATAAATAAAAATACAAAAGAAACTATAAACACAAATGAATGCAAAATAAGTCAAAAATACTTGAAATCCAATGAATACAATAAAACACAATACAATGAAACACAAATGAATGCAAAATAAGTCAAAAATATTTGAAATCCAATGAATACAATATACGCCACATATGAAGGAAATTATAATAAGAATATAAAACGATGGCCATATTTATAAACATTGCCTGATAATCGATTTAGCGATGTGTAATTTGTTTTATGATTTAGTAAATATATATATATATATATATATATATATATATATATATATATATATATATATATATATATATATATATTTTTTTTTTTTTTGCTTTTTTTGTGAATTTTATTGAGAATAATCTGCGAGGAAGCTTTCGAAAAGCTACCTGCCTCAATTTCTAGCTTCCTATCAAGTATTCGAGAGATTTATATGTGAGATATATTAATATTATGCCCTTGGTGAATGAATTAATCTAATGTTTATATATTTGTATCGTTTAGTATTACGGATCGATATTTTTTGTTGTTTTGTTGTTACGTTTGTTTTGTTTATGTTTGTTTTGTTGTTGCGTTGTGCAGAAGAGATATAGGCATCGATTCATGCACCTGATCTATTGAGTACTTCATCCACATATATATTTCGTAAACTATTTCTTTCATCTACTTGAGCAGCACGAATATGTATTTTAAAGAAGTGATATATATATATATATATATATATATATATATATATATATATATATATATATATATATATGTAGCTGCGATATTCAAATCCACATTAGCGTGTTTTTAAACCTGATATTTTTAATATCTTGTACTGTAGGATATTGAATACATAAAAATTATATAATATTAAAAAAATATGGTTTTACTGAATGCTGTATTTTTTTGTCACAGTATATGTTATTTTGACCGGTGTTGTACAATACAAGACACCGAGATCTATACACGTAATAAATTGTACATTCGTAAGACATCTAAACGTACACAATATGGTATTTAGATAACATTTTCAGTAGGAAAAACATGAAACATTACATTAGATTCTTGATAAAAAAAAATATTTATATTCTGCAAGGATGTAATTCGGAAAGTTTGCATTTCTTTCAGACTGACAAGAAATTGATAGTGCTTTAAACTATTTGAAAGACAACTATGTCCATCTACTAATTAAATTATATTTTTCCGTAGTAAATAAGCTATAATTATAATGTTCCAATAGTTAATATATTATCACACAATTCTATTTATTTATTTTTTGCATTTTCAAATACTTTTACTAGACACTTAAAATTTTTGTTACTAGGTTAATCATTACAATATGCACTGATAATTTGTAATTTGTAATCAGATTACGTTAATCATTTTGTAGATTAAGGTCCTCTTTCTTAATATACTGAAACGTATTTTATAAATACTTAGAAATACTTAGTTATATATTACTAAAAAAGTTTCATTTTGTTTCCTAATATGACAAAATTAATATTAGATACAAAAATATTACATATCTTAATACACTGAAACATATTTTAGTGTACTATAAATAGTAAAACTCCCAGTATAAATTTAATTGCAAAGCCTATTTAAGCTTCTGATAGTTTTTTTTTCATTTTCTATCAAAACTTTCGAGATCAAGTAGCTGCTGATATAATGATATTTTCCAGCTTTATAAGTTACAATAAGATCACAATTAAGTAAGTTTATATGAAAAGCAAAATGTTTACATAAAATGCCGCTGTGCTTGGATTTTATTGATGCATTTCTTTACCAAGGTGTAGACTAAGTCTATCGAAACCTACTGGGATCCACGTATGATAATGAAGCTACAGCGACAGGTTACATGGATGATCTTGAAGTTAAAATTAATGCAGAATGGGGCGTACGGCAGGGTGACGCAATATTGCCTGATCTTTTCTCTGCCTGTTTTGCAGAGATATTCCGTAATCTGTATTGGAAACAGAATGAAATAAAAGCTAAAATCAACATACTTAAGCCATCTTAGATTCGCAGATTCTGCTTTCACAAAATCCAAATGAGCTACAAAAACATACATAAAAGCTGCAAGGAAAATCTGAGAAAGTGTCAGGTAATGTTCAGTAAGTTAACCGAGGATGGAAGAATTTCTGTGCTGGGGAGGGATTTGGATATTGTCGAACCTGCACAGGGATTAGATAACAACCAAAAACATTTGACATCGTTGAAAGAGCAAATGAATTGAAATAGAGATGGGAAGGTCATATATCGAGGCCATGTGACGAGAGGTGGATCAAAGCAATCCTGGTGTGGATACGGCTTAATCATAAACATCCTCGAAGAAGATCGAAATCAGGATCGGCCGATGACAGCATCAAGTATATTGGAAATTAATGGTAGAGGAGAATTCAGGCAGTGGATGGACACTGGCTGAATGAGGGGTGTAAGGGAAAGTACTTTCGTAAATTTTTCCAAAGATTCTTTACAGGTTAAATGTTCTTCAAACGTCTATTTTTGTCTTGACTAATTGTTTTATTTAATTAGCTGAACATGTCTTCTATCGCATTTCTGGTGAAAAAAACTTCTTTGGTTGAGTAAGATTACGTGTAGGTAACAGTGCGTGTATTCTTTGTACATTATAGGTGTAAAATAATTGGTCTTTTAGTATGCTATGGACAATTCAATGGGAAATTTTAACTTGTCGAATAACATTTCGAGTACTTCCGATAGAATCCTCTTCAACAAGATTCAAAATTCAAAAATTTCTTCTTCGATTTCAGGACTGATTTCTCATCTTGAAATTTTGAAATCACATAACTCATATCCAAAACTCTGGGAAACTTCCATATACGTTTGCTAAGCTGGAAGCTGCCTTTTTGCTTTGTCTCTTCGCAATTTTGGAGAGCTTCTTCAAAGTATTTTACATTGGCTTTTTTTGATATATTCTTGTTTCTCAGGTGTCTCTGCAGCATTGCTATTCTGGTTTTAACCTCCGCTTCCATTCCATGATTGTATGTGATAGTTAAGCCAACGTAACACAAACGTCACCCCTTTCGAAGTGTAGCCTTTCTTCTCCTACTTTAATTTTCAGCCCTTCCTTGCACATTTCATCTTTTATAATTGTTATTATCATATATTTTATTTTGTATGTATTTACTCGGGGCACGAACCTTCCAACTTCTCTCATTAATCTTTGAGTTACATTTTTCATTTCCTCCAATTCTAGTGTTATAATTGTTACATCGTCGGCGAAGACAAGACATTGTTGTTTTTTGTCATATATTAGTACTGTTCAATGTATCTGACTTCTCCTCAGCACAGCTTCCAACACTAGATTAAACAAACAGGCAGACAATGGGTCTCCTTGTCTGAGACCCGATCTTACTTTGAAGGTATTTTCTATAGTTATTTTTGTTAGAGCTATTAGTTTTCTATTAACCTCCAGTTCTCCCATTGCTTTTAGTAGTTCCTTCTATCAATGGAGTCCTAGGCTCGTTGGAAATCTACAAAAAGCATGTTCATGTTTAAGTTTTGCCGGTAGTGTCTTTCCTGCAATTGCCTTAGTAACATTATCTGGTCTACTATTGATCTTGTAATTCCTAAAACCACATTGGTAGTCTCCCACCAGATCTTCCGAGGTATCCCTTATCCTTTTCTTGATTGTTGTCGCTTGTATTTTGTACACCACTTTCAGCAACGCTAGACCTCTGTAGTTATCACATGATGTTCTATCCCCCTTCTTGTAAATTGGACACAATACCGCTCATTTCCATTTTTACTAATCTAGTTCTCGCCCGGACTTCTATTATTTTTCATGTGTCTTATGATTTCTTTAATTTCTTCAATGTTAGGTTCCGTTACTTTTCGTCTTTCCGCTCCTTCCTCGAGTTCCCTCCCGATATCTGTGTCCGTACTCCTCTTTCTCTCCATCAGTGTTTCCTAACTTTTTCAATATTCGTCCAAAATAACCTACCCAACTTTTTATATTTTCCTTTTTATTTATAGGTAGTTTTCGTTCGTCTTTCTTTCAGTATATGTTTCTTGGTTGGTATCCTTGGTTGGTATCTTGGTTCCTAATACTTTGGTAAAATTTTCATATTTGCTTTTGATTACAGTTGCTTTCAGTTTCCTGCATATTCCTTTCGAAAACATGTCTTATTTTCCTCCTGCATATTTATTTGACCTCTGTTGTTGTTTTTTAATTCCATTAACTCCCTTCCGTTTTCTTCTCCAGGAACTTTAACTTCGCTTTACGCCTCCTTTCCACTGCTACCTCACATTCGGTGTCAAACCAGCTATTCTCTTTGTTCTTGTATCCGTATTTAATATTTCCTGAGCCATTGTTGTCATTGTTTTCTTTAGGCCATCCCTTCGTTCATCTATTGTTTTATGTGCCATTCTTATTATTGTGCCCTGCATCCTCTCGCAGTAGCTCTCGTCCTATATCCTTCTCATTTTCATGCTTTGCAGATTATTTATAAATATATTTCTTTTATTCACTTTCCATTCCCTTTTATTCGTATTTTCCTTTTTCAGTTTCACTCCTACTAAGAAATAATCCCTACTCAAATCCGCTCCTCTATAACTCCTAATCTGCTCTATGATCCTTATATGTTTTTTTTTTCTATTGGTCTATATGGTTTATCGTCCTGCCATCGGGTGAAATCCAAGTCCTTTTGTATATTTCTTTGTTTACAAAACATGTACTCTTAATTATTATGTCAGCCTCCATTGCAAACTCTGTCCAGCACTTTCTGTCCATTTTCATTCGAAGTTTCGTGTTTACTGTGTTTTCCTATAGTAGACAGATATTCTTATTCTTTGCCGATCTTCGCATTAGCATCCCCCATAACTATCTTAATAGGATAAGTTGGTATTTTGAGTAGCTCCTGTAAAACTTCTTTATAGAATTCTTTTTTCTCTTCCCTGTCTTTTGTCTTCCAGTTTTAGTTTTTTGAGCTTATTGGTTTTTTGTCCAGTTTTACCTGCTCTAATTGCCATTCCGAATCGTTCCAAATACATTTTGCCTCATCAATTATTAGTTTCCTGTATTCTATTTTTACCTTTTTGCCAGCTTGTTATTCCATATACATCCTGTATCTATAATCAAATTTGAAGTTAATGCTTTTTAACAAAAACATTAAAAGGAGAAATTAGGGCAATTTTAAAACATTTTAAAAAAGGCTTCAAAGCGACTAACGCCCCTTGTGAGATTCGTGAGGTAGAGAAGGAAGGTGCCGTATTAATCCGCACCGCTCAGCTCTGATTCAAAAAGCTCCGGGAGTGAACTTGATTCTCGAAGACAAGGAAATATTAGATCGTCCACGGTTTCTCGATGTCGACATTTTAAAAACAACTGTGACTGCAGATCCTGGTACAAGCACGACAAAACTATCAGGGTAATCGGGAATACATCAAACTACCATTAACCGGCGAAACAATGTAATATAGGCATAATCGATGCCTACCATTAATTGCAATGATAGGAGTGGTGAATTTTTTTAAGCAGAAAATAACTAAAAACGCAAACCTATATACAATGCAATTTTTCAATTTTCTGATAGTTATTTGTCTTTTGCAGATAACCGCTGTTTATCTTGATGTGTTTTGTTGGTGGCCGCTTTCGAATTGTATAGCCTATCAATACTTTTTCTTGGACCCAAATGGTGACTACCGCTATGAATATCAGACAGAAAATGGTATATACGCGAGGCAAGTAGGTGATAGCAACAATCAGGTTGCTGGGCAATATTCATACGGAGATAATGGCAGAAGTTATGATTTAAAATATACTGCTGGAGTTCAAGGTTACGTTCCTGATTACGTAAATTATAACCAGTTTACCAATTTAGGTATGTACAGAAAAACTTTTAGTTGTATTCTACTAAAAAAATCTAATTTTTTCCCTAATATTACAGGATTAATTAAACTAGTTTTGAATTTGCCCTAATATTCTTTGTTTATTAATGTATGCCCTTAAAAATATTATTAAGTGCTTTTTATATAATTACATTAATTGATATATTAAAAATTTCATTACCAGAAATTTTAAGAGATCTTTTATATTTTTTGTTCATTCGTAATTATTTAAAAGGTAATAGTACTCTATAAGGGTCGGTCTCAAAAACAATATTAAGTTTTATTTAAACTTCGCTAAAATTGACACAAAAACTTTTGAAATGAAGTGTTTATGGTGATAAATTGTGAACGTTTTTATTTTCAATGTTTTATGTTGTTTGAGAGAGATATCAGAAGACAATTCATAGTTAAATATCCATCACCAACTTAGAATTGAAGAAAACGACCAAAAAGTGGCGAAACATCTTTTAGGAACGATCGTTGTGGAGGAGTTCACCGATATTCCTCACGAACTCATTGAGGAGTTTACCGATATTCCTAAATCTACTTCAATTCATGTTGATTGACATCTTTTGTCGACTGAGATTAAAGAAAAAGGTCTTGATGTGGTTAACAACTAAAAAAATGCTATGAAACAAAAGTGTTTCGAGACGATTTTGTACATCCAAAAAATTTCAATCGAGGCTTTAGAGACCTAAAAGTCAATAGTAGAAATCTTTTAAAAAGTTTACCACCTTTTCTAGTTTTGTATTGAGTTAAAAGGTTTTCTAAATAATTAATAATGAAAAGTAAATAAATACCGACTTATTTCTCTTCATATTGTTTTTTTTCGAAAAGATAGTTTGCATGTGTAACGAACAAGAATTTTCTATAGACATAAAAATATCGTACCTTTGGCACATTGTTACTACAGCTCAGAATATTCTAGCTTGGAATTAAAAATCAGTCCGTGTTAGAGGAGGAAATTAATATAGTAAATGCCTACACCAGATCCATCGAGTATAGTATTTTCCAACAAATAGTTTGTGTATCTAATGAACAAGAATTTTCTATGGATAAAGATGTTATAGCTTCATCATATTGATAATACAATTCACGATATTAGAGTATAAATATAATAAGAGTTTAATCACATTAATAGTAGACTAGTACAATCAGATGAATAAATTGCAGTACCGGAATGTATATATAAAGTTTATGATGACACTATGATTCCTCCAGTGAACAAATAAAATAATTCTTAAAAACGACAGAAAAACATTGAAGTTGGGTTTAAATGGAATAACAACATGAATATATTTAGTTTAACTATTATATTTATTCATTTCTGTTATTAAAAGATTTTGTATTCGATTGCCTGGTTGAAAGCAGTTTTTATTTTCTTCGACTTAGTAATAATGTTCCGAGACAATCCTTGGTGTCTGTGAGCATAATCATTTCTCCCAGAGAATTAGTTGCTAGCTAGTTCTATAACCCTTCTCCTTTGGTCCCACGGGATCAATAATAATATCGAGCCTGAAAATCAGTTCGCCTGATGACACTGCAGGCGAAGTGAAAAATGTAAGTGAATTTAAAGGAAATATTTTTAAAATGTGGGTATACTTTCACTAAAAGGGATGTGCACACCTTCATTATAATGGAAAAATTGTCAAGGCAAAGTACGAGGGTATTTCACGGATGATTGTCAATGGAATAGTAGCGTTTGGTCTATAAATATATAAAAAATGTAGACCTGTAATTTATTGGCATTTCTGCACAGGAAGTTTTAATCTGTAGTGGTGCCTGTATTTATTTAAAAATTGATAAAATTGAAGTGAGAAATTCATTATAATGTTATCGATGTATTAGATGATTCTTGCCGTCTATATCAAGCGATTAAAAGTATTTTTGGGATTTTAAATTTAGAAAAAGGGTCATGTAAAAATGCAATAGATAATGGGTATCTACGACAATAATAAAGGAAAATTTTGATTTGATTCAATGATATGGTTACAATAAAATATATGCTAGATATAAGCGGCATTTTAGTAGACAATAATATCCACTCAAAAGTATTCAAATTGTATCTACCCGGTGGGTGCTCTAGTAAATGATGCATCGCTTAAGTAAGTCTGACAACAGTTATAACACATCCGAAACGGTTTTTGGGTAGATTTCTTAGGGTGAATAAAATATAGTTCCATCAATTTGATCCAGACTCGATGGTACACAAAATCATAAGCAAAACTTTATGCAAATATTTATATTTATTTAGATATTAATTATTTAATATATTCAAATTATAGTATTATTTAATATATTCTATATATATATATATATATATATATATATATATATATATATATATATATATATATATATATATATATATATATATATATATATATGGTATTATTTATTATATTCAGAATATATTAATTATTTAATATATTCAAATTATAGTATTTTGAATATATTAATATAATAAAAATAAATAAATAAATAAATGTATCTATTAGTAGAATAAAAATTATAACATAAATTGAATTATACATCTAATTCAGTTTCGCTCTCACACGCTAATAATACATAGTTCTATATTATTAGTAAATGATACATAGAATCTTCTATTTTAATAACATGGTTAATTGAATGTATCAAACTTTCTTTGAGAATACTATCTACAACCTTCCTAATTAATGTTGCAGCACTTGCACTTAGAGTCGCAGAAATGTTTTCTGCTCTAACATTAGATTTTACCTGATGCCACATCTGCTCAATTAGATTTAAAATACGGTAATAAGGGGGAAGGCGTCTGTATTTTTTTAAGCCTTTACTGAACTCGCCAGAAATGTTGAATGAAACTGACGCAAATATGTGGACAAGAAGAAGGCATGCGTCTTACCTTGCGCTAGAACAGAGGTGGACATACCAAATTTTCTATAAAATTGATCTAATTAATCCAAAAAAATAATCTACAATGTCGCTAATACTCAATCAGTGTTTACTCAGTACAATATCCTTGATTTTAGTTAATGTTTTCTTCATTGGTTGACGGGGAAGATCAACAATTACAATTGGATCACTTGTAAATATTTATTTTTGACATAACTTCAACGTCGTAAAACTTTCTGAGTATTTTATAGTGAATAATTTCTTTTAACGCAAATTATTTGCTCGATAAATTTATCCATTTTAAAAAATCGCCAACAAAAATATATAACTGATATGAAACCTCTGTCAAATGTCAAGGACAGTGACACCAATCTAAGTGACATCACTTAAATTAGATTTAACCCTTTAATCCTAGATTAGATAATCCAATTTTAATGTACGTCTTACACTGAAAATCATAAAAAATAACATTTTTTTTCAGGATATCTGGCTCCAGGGCAAGCTCAAAGACCAAGAAATAATTTTCCTGATCAGTCTTATGTAAAACCATCGATTTCTACCTACAAACAACCTCAAGTGGCATTTACATTAGGTGGTCAATTAGGAATATCAGGTCAACTAGATTTACCTTATGGTTCAGATGGTAATTACAATGATGCGCGAATATTTGGTTTGTCGCCATCCGATAAATATATACCATACAATTTTGCATTCAATACAGGCAACCACCAAAGAGAAGAAGCACGAGATGGTCAAGGAAACACTCAAGGATATTTCTCTTATACTGATGATGCCGGTCTCCACGATTTAAGATATATAGCCAATGAAAAAGATGGCTTTAAAGTTATCGGGGGAAATCTTGCTCTTTATGCTGTTCCTTCAAATACTCAATCTACTCAGTTCACCGTAGGAAAATATTCTGATGGGAAAATTGAGGAGATCTCGAAACAACGTGAAGATGATAGTTCCGAAGAGGATGTGCCATTTTACAAAGGTATAACGGAATCACCAGAACTAGCTCAGTCTTAAAATTATTTTAATTAATGAATATTTAATGTGAAAATAAAGCTATATTGATTGACAAAAACGATCTAATTATTTTTAAATTATTAACATTTTTCGGGAAAGTCGACAGACTTTCGAGGATCAGTGTGATTACAGCTAGCAAGAGACAATAAAACAAAGTAGAGAGTAATACGGAGTGATTTTTTTAGTGCGTTCGAACTTTAAATTCAAATAAAACAACTAAAATTAGATGCTGTGAAACTATTTATTATGGGAAATAACATTCAATGGCATTAATGTTTGAAAACAATTTCGGACAAATGTCCACCGCGGTTACCTATGACAAAGTGCATTCTGTCAATCCAGTTTCCCGGGTCTTAGGCCCGCAATTGTCCGACTTATGTTGGCTTCCAAGGCGTCAATAGTTACTGGTTTATCGGCATAAAGTAAATATTTAGCATAATCTCAAAGAAAATAATCTAAGCCACCATGCAGGAACCACATCTCCTCCAGATCAATATCATTCAAATTCAGAATTAAATAATCTTACTTAGATTATTATATAATCTTAACTAAATCATCGCTATGTAACGATTTCCATTAACGAATTGATAAATCTGAATCTTCATCAACACTGCCAGCAACAGCGGTAATATTTTCTTCGGAAAGCACAGCTTTTTGTCTTGTTTTTGTTTTAGTATCGAGCAGAATGAAATGCGTTTGGAATTTGTCGATAATTCAGAGAATACATCGCTCGGTTGGGCGATTATGAGCGCCATAGAAGACTCTATAAGTTTGGCGCACAGAACACTGATTTTCATAATAAATTTCGACAATTTACAACCCTTGCTCTGATGTTAAATATTCCATGATGTTTTGCTGTGCAATGATGATTGCCATGGTGACATTTGCCTTGATGATTTGACACCTACCCAATCGGAGGCTTGGACAAACCAAAAAATCACCCTTTATCACTCCTTTTGAGCAACTTAAATTCACCAATATATAAATCTCATTGTAACAATATTTCAGAGAAATAATTAAGGTTATTACCTTAAAAAATTTGTAAGGGCTGGATTTAAAGACCGGTGGCAGTTTTCAGATCGAGGAATATACAGACATCCAAAAGGTTAGTTATAACGACAACAATTCAATGCTTTGGGTAGCGATAGGGTAGCTGTAGGTGGGAGCACAAGGCAATACATATCCTATGATATCCGAGTACACCTTTTCGAATACACCTTTGCTACCTGTTATCTGCCAAAGCCACGATGACCCAAAATTTATTGTAGCCCATCGTTCCTACCTGTGTTGGAAGCATGCGCTGAAAAACTTTCAACTTATATAAAATAACGAAGGTCTGGCATTCACGGGCTCTTGCTCTATACAAATAGTCCACAAAATAGTTTTGGCCGATCGTAAATTGAGGTTACGTATAAGAGCTAAGACTTTAAATATATCAGGTGGTCGCTGCCCCTTAATACGCTATTAACCATTCTGCAAGAACATTCGTCCATGAGAAAGCTTTGTTCGAAGTGGATACCACGTTTGCTCACAGTTGATCAAAATACAGCAACGCGTCAACGCGCTGTTTGGAGCTGTTTCAGCGCAATAAAAAAGATTTTCTTTTCATTTGGTATGTGACAATGGATGAAACATGGATTCACCACTATACTCCACAGTCAAATCGGCAATCAGCTAAGTGGACAGCAACTGGCGAAAACTGCCTAAAGCAACCAAAACACAAATGTCTAGTAAGCTAGTAAGGTTTTGGCATCCGTATTTTGGGATGTGCAAGGTATTTTGTTCATTGATTACCTTGACAAAGAAAGAACCATCAATAGCGAATATTTATGGCGTTATTGGTACGTTTGAAGGAAGAAATTGTGAAAAAACGACCCCAAATGAAGAAGAAAAAATGCTCTTTCATCAGGATAATGCACCGCGCCACAAGTGGCTCGCAACAATGACAAAATTGCATGAATTGCATCTTAAATTACTTCCTTACCCACCGTATTTTCCGGATCTGCCTCCCAGTAACTTACTACCTGTTTGCAAAAAGCTCCAGGGAAAAAGATTTGACTCCAATGAAGAAGTGATTGCCGAAACTGAAGCCTATTTTGATGCCAAAGATAAATCGTTCCACAAAAAAGGTATCGGAAATATTATAGAAGAATTGGAATCAATATATCACTCTTGAAGGAGACTATGTAGATGAATAATCAAATTTTGCCTAAAAGTTCTGGTATTATTAGTCCTATAAAATTTGCAAAAACCCATCCATATATATATATATTATGTTGGATAGATCTCGGAAAACGGCATTAAGAAAGTATATCATGTTTTTTTTCTAATATCATGACCAGCTGCGTCCACTTTTAAGGCTCCCATTTTCGAGAAGTATTATTAGGATTTTTTTAGAGAGAAACTAACAACGGATTCTTGATCAGCACCACCTTAAAGCAAAGTGTACCGACTTTTATGCTTTTAAATCACTGGGTGTTTCAGATATTTATGATATTTATATAATAATTTCATGTACTTTCTGTTATTAAAACTATATATGCCATGGAAATCAAAAATTGTAAATTAAATAACAAATGTCACTTTGACTGATTGATTTGCGTTATAGTGATTGCAAACGGCAATAATGATTTATTCTTTAGAAGAAAAAGTTTATTCTTTAGAAAAAAAGTAGAAATAATAACATTAGTTGCTGATGGCACGTGAATTTTTTGTGAAATAGCAAAAGAATTTAATAGCTCTAAAGTTTCTAATCAGCATCGTTCTCATGAATTTCGAGCAACTCAATTGGTTTTTGATTAGTAGAATCGAAGTCGAGAATCGAATCTCAAAAAGCACTAGGTTATGCTAAGAAAAACAACAGGAAACATTTTAAACCAAAATTTCTCCAAACACTTGAAGTTGGTGAAACTGAAAGAAGAATGGAATACTGTTTATGGTTACAAGGCATGTACATACAAGATCCTATATTTCTAAAAAACATTTTATACACAGGTGCAGCCACGTTTACGACAAATTGTATCGTATCATCACAAAATATTAGATTATGGCATCAAGATAACCAACATTGGGTGATATAATGGAAGACACAATATTCTACTAAGGTGAACGTTTAGTGCGGTATTTTAAATGATCGTTAAAATGATGGTCAGATAAAGGGCATATATATTTTACGAAAATCACAAGAATACTACATACACGATACCAAAATACAACTTCAATGACACGCGCAATATTTGTATAAGAAAATTCCAGTCCAAGCAAATAAGTTCGCTACTTCATGGAAGACCTTTCGAGTTAATTTAATCCATTACAAAATTTTGCGAATGAAGCTGATAAGTGAATCAGATAATAAGTGATAAGTGAATGAATTATGGCATAAGTGTATCGCATCAAATGGAACTATTTTGAGGACAACATAGATTGGACCATAAAGCCAATATTATGTGTTTTATTGATTAATTCTCTATATTTATTTGATGAAATGTATTTTACCACCATCGTATTTCGAAAGTTATACAATATCTTTGAAAAAAATAGCAGATATCTAGATTTGTCATAATTAGAGGATCAGGATATTTTAAATTTTAAGTAACATGGAAGGTAAAATTAATTCACATTAATACTGTTGTATTCTATTTTTATTTGAAATGCTTCTAAACTTTTTTCAAGCCATGATTGTATTACAGAGTATTAATGATTGTATAAGGATATGGGACAATATGACTTTTGGAAATCGGCTGAATGGCATATGGTGTGTATGGATAATAATAGGTATATGGAATTAAGGGTTGTTGTATTAGGGTCAGTTCTCCAGCCCCTTCTTTCGCTTCAGTATGTGTCTTTGAATGAATATCAGTCTCGGAATGGGTCTGACCTGCAATTATAAAGTCTTAAAAATGGCAAAATATTAATAAACCAGTACCTTCATGATGCTCAGTGTGTTTTTCACTTGATCCAGACTTTTCAGTTATGTGCACAGCTCGTATTTGAGGTTGTACAATAGGTATATGACCAGCGATTGAAGCCACTCCTTGATTTTCATGAATGTTGTATGAAAATTCTCCACCGGATCGTCTCACATCTACATGAGAAGTTTTTACTGGCACCACTGATCCGGCATGAGATAAGGTCAAAATTGAAAGAATGAAAACACAAATCTGAAACAACAATGTTGTTATCGTAAAATTAGTTATTTTATCTTTTAAAATCGTAATATATTTTTTTCTGTATTTGTCGGACAATAGACTACTGTATAACTATTGGTAACTAACTATACATCTCGATATAAAAAGAGAATACAAGGTGTCCTTGTATTGTTTTCTATTTCATGGCTGACTGTGTAAACATAACAACTGTGAGGGATACGGGATTCATGTCAATCGATAGCCCTGCGTTTTGGAGTTTAGTCGGTACGGAGTGTTTCTCGGGATCACACCGTGCGTTGTATGAACAATGATTTGAGGTTCATTTTCATCTCAACAGTCACGTAAATAAGCAGAACTGTAGTTACTGGAGTGTAATGAACTCGAAACACAAGCATCAAAAACGCCTTCATTCGTATAAAGTCAATATATGGGTTGCAAGGTTAGTGAGATGAATAATCAACCCGTACGTTTTTGAAGACGGCAGTGCACGCGCAGTTACCGTCAGTCCAGAGCATTATGTGGAAATGTTGGACAATTTGTTGGTACCTGAAAGGCAAAACTTTGCTGGTTACAATCAAAGAACATGGTTTCAGCATGACAGAGCAATGTCACAACACATCTTTGCGAGTTCGTAAAATTTTCCCAAACAAATTGATCTACAGGAGAGGTGACATAAATTAGCTTTTATGTAGTTATAATGTGAGCCCTATAGACTTTTTCTTGTGGGGCTATTTAAAATCGAAAGTTTTACGTCACGTTTTACGTTTACCTCAATAAACGGGGTTCTTTGGTGTAATTAAAAGAAAATATCCGACACAAAATACCGTCCTAAGGAATTTTACTGTTCGTTTAGACGAGCGTCGTGAACGTGAAAGTAATTTCCTAAAATATGTGTTTCAATAATTAATAAATGTTTTTTTAATGGACGTATCAAAACTATATCAAAAAGAAATTTTCTTTTGGGACACCTTTATAAAAATTAACTAAAGCTATTTGAAAAATACATTGGAACAAATTACAGAACCTGAATAGGTAAAATTACACATATGTAGTTTTTACATACATTACATTTTCCTTTATAATTTACACCTAACCTAATTACAGTTTTTATTATTTTAGGCATGATAAATTCATAATATCTAGCCCAGGGTTCTAATATAATTATAAATCAATTTTTTTATGGTTTTATTATGTTTTTGTTGAATTTGTCGAATGCGGAAAGCGGTTTTAATCCCATTCGGTTTTAGGAGTTTTAGTAGTTTCGATTTGGAAACATGTCGTATTTAAGTTATGTTAAGATGGAGAGTTTGTTTTTCGTTGAACTATACTCACATTTCTTTTCAATGGGAACCCCTGGCGAATCGTTATACGGATCGATATCTCGTAAACGATAACACCAAATGTCAAAGGTGATATGATCGGCATTTTGGTTTGCGCATTTTCGAACTTTATAAATGGTTGTATACCATTTCACTTTCCAGGACAGTACAGACGCTAGACAGGATAATAAAACGTGTTTTTTTTTTGTGTTCTTGAATACATAATTAAGTTACCAAACTTTTTTAGTTTTAAGTGTTTTTTTTTAAGTGCAAAAATAATTTGGTGATTATTTTCAAGTCCTGAGTTATAACATTCCATAGCTGAAATGCCATAGCAGGGCGAATCGTCACACTCAGTACGGGGCGTTTTTATGACCCGTGTTGTTTACATTCTTAGAAATAGATATTTTTTAGTTTGTAGTATTATTTTTTAAAATAACTGCTGCAAGGCAAATACTAATGGAACTCGATGATGCACCGGTGTCAATAACAGCTGAGTCAACACCATCGACTTTAACGGCAGTTGAGCCAACACCATCGACCAAAATGCCGATAAGACCTCGAGGTGGCCAAACTGTAGGGTAACCTATTTCCTTTGTTTGATTTTTGACATGGAAGAATATATGTTGCATGCTTCAGACATATTTTTCGGCAATACCGCAATGAAGACTCGACAAATGATGGCTGGTATCGATTGGTTTAATTGTTTTTTTGCCGCCATCCAAAACTATCGATGCGTAAATCAGAAGCAATCAGTGTGGCACGTGCATCCACTTTTATCGCATCAAATGTGCCATTGTATTTGAACCTCTATAAAAAAGTGACTGAAAAAGTAAATTTTGCGCCATACAACATTTGAAACGTGGATGAAACATGTCTAACAACAGTCCATTAGCCGATCGAGTTGTTAGTCGCTGTGACCGTAAGCAAGTAGACTAAATCGATTGAACGCGGCACGATTGTTTCAATGACATTAAGCACCTCCCTATTTAGTTTTTCCGGGAGCTCGATTCCAGACAGTTGGTTGCTGGACTGGTGCGAATCCTTCGGGATTCATGGATTCTGACAATTTCTTCGATTTCATCCAACGTTTTAAAGACTTCACAAAATGTTTGACCGACAACCCAGTCACTTCTTCTGGACAATCATGTATCTCACCACAATTACGACGTATTAACGTTTTGCTGCGAGAATGGGAATCCATGTGTTGTGTTTCCCACCACACTGCAGTCATAGACTAATGTACGTTCAATGTAAGGGTGCCCTTTAAAACAGCAGTCAACCAGTTATGCAAAGATTGAGTTAGACAAAATCCTGGCCGCGTCATGCAAATCTTCAATTTGCCACCAGTTTTTGCACGTGCTCTTGAATTTGGCGCCACTGAAGGCGATATAAAATCTGGTTTCCGTGCATCTAGAATTTCCATTTCTAGACAGACAAAGTTTTCAACACATCGATTTTATTCCAAGTGATACCACAGATGGACCTTATGATGATGATATTCTCAATGAATCCATCGCTAATGATATTGAACTTCCTATTAATTAATATACGGAAAGCCTTGAAAGTCAGGTCAATGAATTTGATGTTGAAGGGGAAGATGGCCGTCCACTAAGCGCATCAACACCTTATGGTTGTGTGCTAGAGTTGCAGAGACCATTCGCTAGAGCCACAATTGCTACGGTCAAATACGCAGAAATTACGTGGACATTTGTTTCAATAAAATTAAAGTAGGAACATAAAATATCATTTATCTATACTCATTTTGATGTCACTTGGCATAAAAATGGAGATGACCGCGGTGTAACAATTCGCCCCGTACGGTGTAACTATTTGCCCTGTACTTTTTAAAATGCCATATTTTGTACACTTTGGAAAAATCGATATAGATTCCATGATATTGATCGTAGACCATAAGTATGTATGGACGAAATTTGCCCAAAAGATCCAGCTTTAAAATGATATATTACTTGCCCCGAAATTCTGTCTGGGGTCTGAGATATGTGCCTAACAAAAAAGTGTAACGATTCGCCTTGGGTTCCCCTACTTCGTATGATGGTAACCGATTTGATGAATAATGAGATATTTCAATATATGGTGATACGATATATTCAAAGACTCATCATGGACACATTTGAGTGTATTAATAATAGTTGTCAATTAACTGACCATAAAACTCGAAGAGATTTACAACTAAACACCAAATCACTTTTTTAAACTTCTCGACGCACATTGGCTAACCATGTTAGGATCATCAGGAGAACATTTAATCTGATTATATCATTTTCTGATGATGTTAACATGGATAACGAAATGTGCGTCGAGAAGTGGTAGATCCGTTCGAGTTTAATGTTTCACACAGAAGGTTCCAATATAATTGAACTTAATTAACCACTTTAAATAGGCTTATTTTAGGAATAATATCTGTTATCACCTAATATTCAAGAAACTGTTTCATTCTCACTTTTTTAATTTTCTTTTTTTAATGGTTTTTTTTGAAATAATGTTAAAAGATCTTTAACCTAACTTCGTTCAAATTTTCTTTTTGAAAATAATTTCTATTGAGGAAACCTCACAGATATTTTGAAGAACAAGAAGAAGAATTTGAAGAAGTCTGAAAATCAAACGCAAGATCTTTTGTTCGAAGTCATACAGTTTCATTAAACCGTTCTGAGAGGAATATATTTGTATAACTTTCTATATGAAACAAAAAACACTACTACTTAAGTGTTGTCAAAATTAACGAAAATATTCAAAAGTCGTTCATGCTTCGTGAACGTCGTGATGCTTCGAAAAAAAATATAGTGAATAATACTTTAGTTTTTAACTGATGATGTGACAACTTTCATTTTAAACGATAGGACTCTCAAGGCTGCTATAATTCGTTTATCAAAAGCAATCAGAGAATTTCGTAAAATGACTCAAAATTGAACTATTCTTTATCATGATAATCCAGCTCTTACACAACCACTTTAAATGCAATCATCTTAAAAAAATATACTTTTTTGAATGGACATTTTTGTCAATCTAAAACCTCTTTCGTTTAAGGCATCGCTTAAATAGATTCGTTGTTAGCTAGTAGTAATTGACGGTTTCAATTTTTACTTGATTAAGATCCATTATAAGTTACTTTAAAATAAAACTACAGTTTTATTTGATTTTTACTGAATTGTATTAATATGACATGTTTCACTCACACAGTGGCTTTTTCAAATGTTATAAACTAGTGATAGATAAGTATAGAACCAAAAATAGTTACTCAAAATCTAAGGAAGTCCCTGGTTGGTCAAACAAGTCGTACTAATATAATTAAATCAAAATCCAATAAAACTAGTTTTATTTTAAAGTAATTTATATAGTATTAATTAGAGCTCTGCAGTAACAATCCGGCTAAGATTTTGCAACTCGTAATGGTTCTTTCATATAAAATTTCGGCACTCAGTTTTAACACATTTCACATATAACAGTGTTTTGACCATGATAGTGCATCCATAGCCAAAATAGAATGTTTCTGTAATAAAAATAGAAAAGTCTTAATTACTTCCTATGAACAGATCTCGTGTTCAGTGTTGTTTTTTCAGACTATGTAACCTGCCTCTCTAAAATATGGACGCTTTCGAGAAATCTGGGATACAATAGAATTATAATAATCTTATAAAGTAAGTTATATAAATTCAGGGAATGAATTTTAAAACCTAATATTTTTGTGCTTTAAATGTCTGAGGTACAGGTATTTGGTAAATACGAATCATTCTTAGTTATTTTTCTTATAATCAGAATTTAAGAGGCCATCGATGATGACCATCCTAATAGATTAATGTAGTATACATGTAGCGAATTCTAAAATAATCTCATTGAATATTATGCTATATTGTAGGGATTAGTGTTTCAGTGGAAGTATGTTTAAAGAAATCACTAGTTATGATTTATCACGTTAAATCCTTAGTATTTTTTTAATTATATTTAAAATTAATTAAAAATTAATAATAAGTAAAATCTTTAGAGTTTTTATATTGTAAGTGATAGAATTCACTCTTAGTATTCACTCTTAGTATTCACTCTTATAGTATTCCATTAGTTCATAAAATATAGGTTTGAAATAATAATTTAATAAATAAATTTAATATATACCTCGATCACAAATCAATATCCTTAATTATTTCTTGAAGGTTTTTCTTTAACATTAATGATTATATAACAAACTAAATTATAAAAATCTAATAAAATTACAAAAAAACTAAATTACGTGACCGACAAAATTTGTATTTGATTTTTAATTTGCAATTTAAAAGGTAGTTTTTTAATTTATCTCGGTATAAAAATGTGAAATGTTTCAGAGTCTTATTTGATTTTATTGAAAAGAAAATTGTTTGAGAATAAGTTTATCATATTAGGTTTTTATGCTTTATATTCATCATCATCATCATTCAGCCATTAACGTGTCCATTGCACGATATAGGACTCCCTTAAAAACGGGAATTCTAGTCGCCACTTTATTACCCTGATAACTAGGGGAAGAAGAGGGTTGCATTTTCTCATTTCTCGTTTAATACAAGGCGTCCCGAATTGGACATGGATCAAACTTTATCAGCATATCCTACTCCTAATAATAATGATACTTTGTCATATAAATCTTAGTCGAATAATACGTCCTAAGGGAGCTACGCCCCCGAATGGGGCATCCTGAAGATGGCTTCTCACAAATATTTCTGAAACCGTTTACAATAAAATTATGAAATTTGGTGAGTGCAAACTTTTGGTGCCAAAAGAAAATGTTATAATTTAAAATCATATTTATTTTAGACAATTTTTTTTAATTAAGACGAATTACAAATTACAAGTATTGTTCAAAGTGCATTCCTTCAATTTCAACCCATTTCTGACACCTTCGCACAACAGATTATGTGGCGTTGCGATTAAAATTTGGATCAGCCCGGAAATTTGTACACTCTTCTTGAATAATTCTTTGGATAAACTCCTCCGCGGTATTTCCAGGGATTACATAGACTTTATCCTTTAAATACCACAATTGAAATCCACACGAAAAAATCGAAAGGTATCCGATCCATCGTTCGGGAAAATTATTACTTAACCACATACGATTTTCAGGAGCATAATATGCTGCAACACCATCCATTTGAAACCAGCATTCATTCCTTAAATTAAGCGGAACATCTTCTAGACATTTGAAAAAGTTTTCATTTAAGAAATCATTAAATAGTGCTCCATTTAATCGTGGTGGAAAAATGTGAGGCCCACAAAGAGTCCGGTTAATGACATCGCACAATACATTAACACTGAACTGTTCTTGAAAAGCAGATTATGTGAGGATTC
>JARFXV010001770.1:0-240000 GCA_031761425.1 Cosmopolites sordidus | reverse complement strand
CAGATTGAAAAAGCTGACCCAGAAAAGATCAAGTAAGGTGGATCGGATAGTACTCGGCTAGTAGAGGGAAAGGCAGCCTGAAGGTGTCGGCAGGTTAAAGCGGCCCCTAGACGTTCAATATTATGGTCAATATATTGCACAATAATATATATTGCACAATAATATTGACCATCTGTAGGTTATATTTAAGGATTGTACAATATATTGAGTCAATCAAAAAGAGTTTGATATTTATTGTGCAATGCGATGTTATCTGATATATATTGAATCGTCTGTGGATGATATTTGCACAATAATGGTTCATTTCTGTCTCCACAGTCAAGAAGTGAACATCAGTAAGATATTGGTTTTTTGATCGAGATGGCTACGAAAGATAAAATAAGTAAAGAAGAAGAGAGAAACTTTATTTTGGAGTGTATTGAATTATACAATAGTTTACCAGCTTTGGGAAATATTAAAAGCGCTGATTATAGCAATAAAATTAAGAAAAATGAACAATACGAGCAATTGCTTTGTAAATAGAAAGAGTTGTATCCAGATGCTGATAAGTCGCAGGTAGTTAAAAGATTTAATTCGTTGCGCACTAACTTTAGAGGTGAATTGAAGCGAATCAAGGATTCTGAAAAAAGTGGTGCAGGAACAAGTGGAATCAGCTGGTTCACATATTCTTAGTTCACCAAACAAATTTTTATCAGTGTATTTATTTATTTATTTTTTTTGAACCATTCTTTTATCCATCTGCGTTTTTTTCTCCTTCTTTTTTAAAGCTATAACTAGTTTTCGACATGTTAAGTTGTTGACTGTAGAAGGGTCAGTTGTAAACTAAATTATTGGACAATAATATTGTAACGCGTGGGTGCTTCACAATATATTACACAATATATTGTTCAATATATTAACTATAATACTCAACGTCTAGGGGCCGCTTAACCCTCAAAAGAAGCACTTTTTCTTTGGGTCTTTGATTATTAATATCTTTTGATTAAATTATCAAATTTAATATTTTTTTATTTAAACTTAAATCAGTATAAAAAAAGACTATATCTATAGAATGTTCCAAAAAATAATAGAATTACTAATACCATCGAAAAAATCAGCAAAAATTCAAAAAAAAAGTTAAAATGAGGTGTTCTATTTAAACTATCATATCTAGGCGAAATTAATAGATAAAAACTTTTACTTTTATTTTTTTTTTACTTTTACTTTTTACTTTACCACTAAACTTTAGGTTAAGTTCAGTGGTTTTAAAATAATAATCAATCATAAATAATAATAATTTAAAATAATAATAATAAATATATCAAAAATAAATGTATCAAAAACAGTTTCGGTCTCGCTTTCACTCTCTTTGTCGTCGAAAATATCAGCTGCCTCATATAACGCTTCTACTTCAGACGCACAGCAAGTACGAGAACGCGTATTCATTTTGAGCTAAATAGAAAATGAAAGTTAAAAAAATTAAAAATCAAAGTTTTCAATAAAAATACTATAGAAAATATAATATTTATGATTTACCTACCAGAAACTGTGTCAAGATCGAAAAAAATAGACTATTTGTGCAAAAAGGTTATTTAAATAAATTGACAAAACACTGACACAACAACAGTACTGGGTGAAGTATACCCATAGACTGACTACGGTCGCTTATATTTTTGTTAGTATTCACATCTTAAGATGGCTATGATGGCTAATGTTTGGCCCACTCAAAATCATCCACTCAACGTGACCATTTATAAGGGAAAATACCTTTAATTCACCCCCGGGTACCCATATCCAGTGCTTCTCTTGAGGGTTATATAAGTGTAGAGCATCGAATATCTCAGAAAATATCCATGAATTGAACCATCCATCACGACACAGTCTAAAAATAACGATGTGGTGTGATATTGGGCAGTGTGGAATTTTGGGAAAATTAATTACCGTTAATTCAATTCGCTGCGTAACCATGTTGGAAAACTTTTTTCAACCAGAACTTCGGAGAAAGAGAATCAACATAAGGGATGTGTGGTTTCAATAGGATGGAGCCACTGTTTATTCGGCCGAAGCTGAATGTTGTTCGAGCTATATTCTCAATAGAGCCACTCTCTGGCGATGTCCTATATATCTTCTCTGCCATCGGACCATTTAATTTGTTTTTTTTTTAATTTTTCGCGATATTTTAAATTATGCATATATGAAGGTAACCCTCATACACTAGAATTGACAGATTCAGTTTCTAGGAGGGACACCCATATCGAAGATGTATATCAATTTTTTGGGTAGAAAACTATCATAGATAAACTATCATAGATATTTATATGCAATCATATTTATTACCACTACGTTCATTACAACTACTACACTCATTATATACAATTGTCAAGTGTACAATTAAACTCGAAGAGATTTACCACTAAACACCAAATCACTTTTTGAAACTTCTCGACGCACGTTTCGCTAACCATATTAGCATCATCAAGAGATGATTTAATCTGAGATTAAATCGAGATGTGAGATTAAATCGAGATTAAATCATCTCCAGATGATGCTAATATGTTTACGAAACGTGCGTCGAGGAGTTTCAAAAAGTGATTTGGTGTTTAGTGGTAAATCTCTTCGAGTTTAGTGTTTCACATCAAAGGTTCCAATAGAAGAATTGAAGTGTATAATTGTCAATGTGAATGTGTATGAACTGGAGTTCTGTCATCTACTAGTAGGCACTAGTTGTAATTCGAAAATGTTTCTTGAAATTTGTCCACCTTATATAGGATAATTTTAATTGTTCACGTAATTCCATTTATGAGAAAATATTCTCATTTAGTCTGTCGAAAACTGAGAAATTTTGAGAATACTGAGATGGAAAAATTAAATTATTATTCTAGGATCCAAATTTATGAATTCGTCACGTTCTCAGGAAGTTGGGAGTTCGACTACGAAGGACTACGATCTTGATCTGGTGCCTTACAAGATTCAGTTTGTCTTAGAACTCATGATGCAAGACCATCGTTTGCGTAGTACATTCGGTGAATGGGTTCAAAATCAATTGGAACTTGATCCAGAATTTAACCGCACAATGTTGTTCAGCGACGATGCTCATTTTTGGGTAAATGACTATGTTAATAAACAGTTTGCACATTTGGAGTGAAAATAATCCGCAAATGATCCAATAATTACCGTTGTATCCAGAAAAATGCACCATATTGGTTTAAAAAATCAAGCTGGAAAGCACGTTACCATTCATGGGGATCCTTATAGAGCGATGATCAATGATTATTTAATTCTGAATTTGAATGGTGTCGATCTGGACGAGGTGAGGTTCCAACATGACGCCTCTACTTATTATAGAGCCAACACAATAATCGATTTATTGAGGGAAAAATTGGATTAAAACTATTATAGATAACTGTACGTTAAATGTTTAGAATTCGTTATATTTATCTTTGAACAAATTCCTGATTATGACTATAGAAATTAAATGAAGATTCATATTAAAAACAACAAAAACCAATGTATCTTCTCTTGAAATACAAAAAAATTGCCGAACATAAAAGTAACACAAAGACGGATACATTTTTTATTGGCAGCCATTTACAAATTATTAATTTTTTATTGTTAATTATTTTACGTTATTATTAATTATTTTATTTTATTCTCAATTATTTTATTTTATTCCAATTATTTATTGTTATTTTTACCCTTTATTAAGTGAACATTTATTTTTAAATAAGTTAATTTATTTGTACACCTAATACTGTATGTCCTAGAGCTGAGATCAATGGCGCAAATGGACCATCGCTCAAAACAGGTCTTCATCTTCTCTAAGGTGGAGGAACTAGGTAGATGTACTTAATAGCTATGTTTTGAAAACCTGCCTGATGTTGACCAAGGTTGATACATATGAAGTGTCTTTGCCTCCTTTTTTTGTTTCAAATAAAATAACATCTCTGATTATCGATCTCATATTTATAGCAAGAACTATCCTGATATTATGAGGGTTATAAATAAAACAATAGAGGTTTTGAAAGAAAGGTTAAGATAAGATTAATTGCATGAGTGCCTTGATTGAAAAATAATTATATGGCTATTCTCGTGAGAAAGTACTGCACCATCGTAGTTTTTTGTAATATGGATTAAAGTGGTTATGAAGAAGACGGGTGTATTTTCTAAATACAAATTGATCGATTGTTTTAAGTTACTTGTTTTACATTCTTGCTTATCGCTTGTACTAGATCTAGAGAATCTATATTTTTCAGATAATGTTTGATCATCTTTTATCATCATATATCAAAAGGTTTTGATATATGATTTCTTTTTGGATTCAAAATATCTATAATAAATCTTGCTTCTTTTCTGGAGAAAAAATCGCTCAAATTATTGTTTTATGATTACAAAATCTTGACATTGTCGATAAATCGAAGTACATTGTTGATGTTAATATATCCTTTAAAATAATCTGGATTGAATTTAAAGTATTTTAATAATAAATAACCGGTACATATTAAGTAGATTTGTAGATATTCCATCAATTCCAGAAGCAACCATTCAGTGTTCCTAGAAAAAAAACACAAGAAATTATTGGTATTATATATTATTTTCAAAATATTTTCTATTTAATTAATATGTTTACAGACATAAATCTTTGATTTCTAAAATAACAATTGACGATGCGAAAAAAACGGATGTAAACGAAATCAGTAGGAACCGATAATAATCTATTATCTATTTTAAGGTTGTATAGATGTTTTGGTTGTCATTAGATTAGTTATTGATTGATTTGTCCGTTACTTAGTGATAGTTCATTTTTTAAAAAAGGTATAAAACAATTTCTTACTTTGTTATCTATCACTTTTATTTTTAGACACAAGTTTTGTTTAGACATATAAACTTTCAGTGAACGCAAAAAGAAAGAAAGGTAACCGAAAACAGAAAGGAACCACTACATTGTAATATTTAGCGTTAATCAAAAAAACAGAACACTCTAGAATAGGCTTACAATCCATAAAATATATTGAGACATTTTTGGAATCTTGACCATTATATTAAAAATAGACGGAAAAAACACAGAACATTTAAATATAATAAGTGCATATGCACCGGAGTCAGGAAAACTAAAAGAACTAAGAAAAATGTTCTTTCAGGGTAGTTTAGACCGGGAGAAATTAGACCGGGTAATTAGACCGGGAGAAAAATTATTCATAGTAAGTGATCTCAATGCTCGGAAAGGTAACGAAGTCATCCGTAATGTAACATAAAAGTATAATGTATGTTAAAATTGTTCTATATATGTAAATCATTAAAGACAAAAATACTTCGAATATGATATGAAATATAAATACATCTGCAAAAATGAGCGTAAAAATCAGCCATAACAAACAGAGCATTTCTCCCAAAACATATTTGTTCATGCATTGCTTCATCCGTTATGGCTTGGTTTGATATTAAGTCAAATGCCTTCTCATAGTCAATAAAAGCCAAGCACAGTGGCATGATGTATTATTTGTACCTTTCTATGGCCTGTTGGACAACCTAGATATGATCAATTTCACTTCTGAGATCAAATTTACTTTTCCATGTTCATTTTTTTGCTAATTCTTTTCTTATAAAACGAATTCATTATGTACAGTTCTTATCCTTCATCAAAATCAACCAGTCTGTCACTTCTATTGTCCCGCTCACCATTTCCATATGGGCCAGTTGCAGTTTCAGGATTTTGTATCTGCATTTCTCGTTGTCTAGAAGCTGGGCCACGTCATCATAAAATACCTCAATTTCTTCATCATGGCTTACAGTTGGTGCATAGCTTGGACGATTTGAAGCTTAACCTTTTTATTTAGCCGAATGATGCATGGACTAGTCAGATAGATATACTTTCAAATTTTACGACACTGTCCAATTGTTGGTTAATGAGCAGTCCAATTTCACCACATCGTCCATTCTCCGTACTTCGAGTGTAGAGTACGTAACCAGTTGTTTCCAGTTTGGTTAGCTCTTCGTTTTTTTTTCGTGTTTTATAAAGCCTTATGATATCTCAATGTAAGCTGTCAAGCTCGATCAATAGTTCTTGCAGGCTACAAAAAAGAAGGAAGCTTTCTATTCCTGACATCATTAGGAATAGAAAGCTTGTTAATCAGTCAAAAACTTTTATTTCTAATATGGTGAGAACCTCTCACAAACACACTCTTACTCACAAACTACCGAAAACCAACAAGAGAATACTGCAACTGCACAAAACCCGGAAATTCATGTTGCAGATAATATAAGATATGATGAAAATGCTGGGCAGAATAAATGAAAGATTGGATAGCTTAGAAGCCAGAAACACTGGCTCTATCTCCAAGAGAAATTGAAAGACTAATGATAAATAAGACTTAAGAATTGCCACCTGGAATGCCGATGGCATTCTAAACAAAAAACCTCAACTAGAGATATTTCTGGATATGCAACAAATTGATGTGTGTCTCATTTCAGAAACACATCTCACAACAAGGTCATATTTAAAAATAAAAGGTTATAAAGTATATCACACCATACACCCAGATAACAAAGCTAGAGGGGGTAGTACAATTTTCATTAAAGAATCTATTAATCATTATGAGGGATGTCATGTGCAAAGTGAAAAAATTCAACTAACCCTGGTCGCTATTAGAGCCATAAAGCAAAGCTTAATAGTAGGAGCAGTATATTGTCCACCTCGATATAATCTGAAGATGGAAAACTACATATCTTCATATACAAGACTTCATACTTGGTGGAGATCTCAACGCCAACGTGGATTGAGGATCCAGACTGACCACTACCAAAGGCCGTGAATTAAGAAAAGCCATAAGCAAAAGAGGCTGTAATTGTCATTTCACTAGTAAACCTACATACTGGCGATCTAACAAAGTACTTAATGTATTGGACTTCGTTATTAAAACAAAAGTATCAGCAAACTTTGTTAAAATAGAAGAAAACATTGACTTAGATTCTGATCATTCAGAAGTTATAATAACCGGGCCAAGAGAACTTTTTTTTTCGTTTTATTAGTCAATAAAACTACTGAGAAAGTTTCAAAATAGAACTGCAAAACAAACATTAACCTGCTGAAGAAGCTGAGAAATTCACAACTATAATACAAAAAGCAGCTTATAACAACACAAAAGAATTTACTCATGTTACTAAATGAGTTAACTATCCTATAAAAATCAGAGAAATTGTCAAAGAAAAAAGAAAAGCCAGAAGAAAATAGCATCAGTCCAGAGATCCAGCTGACAAAAACAATTTAAATCACATAACCCAAACACTTAGCAGGAAAATAAAAAAATCAAAGAGGAATCGGCCAGTATATATCTACAAAATCTAGCGGCGAATGAGGAAACGGACTACTCGTTATGGAAAGCAACAAATAAGATCAAAAGACCTATAACCTCAACCCCACTAATCAGAAAAGAGATGAAACCCTGGGCACGTGACAATAAACAAAAAGCGGAAGTATTAGCAGAGCATCTGATGGATATATTTACTCCTAACAAAATCAACGAAGATACTAGGCTGGAAGCAATAGACAACCTCAGAAACAAAAACATAGCTTCAGTTACTCCAAAAGAAGTAAGCCAAGAAATAAGACTAATTTAAATTCCAAAAAAGCACCTGGGTTTGATTTAATCACTGGTGAAATACTAAAACAGCTGCCCAAAAAAGGCATACTTCTGCTCACATATCTGTTCAATGCAGCCTTCCAAAGTTATCTGAAAACCTGCTGTTAAAACGGTTGAAACCATTCATAGAAGACAATAAGTTGATGCCAGATTATCAATTTGGTTTCAGATCTAAACATTCAACCATTGATCA
The DNA here is from genome assembly GCA_031761425.1 of Cosmopolites sordidus. NCBI lineage: Eukaryota > Metazoa > Arthropoda > Insecta > Coleoptera > Curculionidae > Cosmopolites > Cosmopolites sordidus. The sequence continues at coordinate 232,191 of JARFXV010001770.1, read as the reverse complement.
AGTTCACCGCGTCACTGAGAGAATACAACTTACACTGGAAGAAAAACAAATATGCCCTGCAGTCTTCCTAGACGTGGCTCAGACTTTTAATAAAGTGTGGTACGTAGGCCTAATATACAAGGTAAACACAATGCTGCCTAAGGAAGATGTGGAGATACTGACATCATATATTTCGGAGATACTTTTCAGAATAAAGCAAGAAGACGAATACTCTGACTTGAAAGAAATAAGAGCGGGAGTTCCTCAAGGAAGCATTCTTGGTCTCGTACTTTATCTGTTATATACGATCTATCAGCTCTGAAAGACACTGCAATAGCTACATTTGCTGACGACACTGTTCTACAGTGGACCAAAACATAGAAACCTCCACTAGAAAACTATAATCAGCGAGCGATGAAATTGTAAATTAGACCAAAAAATGGAAAATCTAGCTCAATGAAATGAAATCTACATATGTCAACTTTACCAACAAGAAAATAACAGCGTAGCCAGGGGGCTATATCTAGAGGTTATATCTAGACGGTAGATATAAATGGTACAACCGTTCCATATGTGCTGAATGCCAAATACCTCGGCATGACTCTTGATACCAAACTAAGGTGGAAAGAGCATGTAAAAGAGAGAAAAGCTGAACTTGATCTCAAATATAGAAAATACTATTGGCTTATAGGAATAAATTCCAAGATGACCATAAATAATAAGATAGTGATTTATAATCAAATCCTAAAACCAATGTGGCTGTATGGTATTCAGTTGTGGGGATGTGCCAGTGATAGTAATATTAAAACAATACAAATATTCCAAAACAAAGTGTTGCGAAATATAGTCAATGCACCGTGGTATATTCGTAACTCCGATCTTCATCGAGATCTTGGAATTCCAACGGTCAAGGAGGAAATCAGGAGATTTGCAGGCAAGCACGAAGCCAGGCTATGCCATTATGTTAATGCAGAAGCTCTTCAACTGCTGGACAACCAAAATCATATCCGAAGACTGAAGAGAACTAAACCTCCTGACCTCTTGCAGTGAGTTGTGTGCAAAAGCAGAGCAGAGTGCGCGAGTGTATCTAAGTTAAGTATCTAGGTTAAGATTTGTTAAAGAAAAAATAATAGTTAGTCTTTTTGACTAATTTTAATAGACTTAGAGGAAACAAAAAATTACTGCCTTCAGCCGATCTAATTATGAACAGTCGATGTTTATAGTGTAGTTGCATAGAAGAAGCTCAAAGTGTATGGGTCTCTTCCAATTCCATGAAACAGAATATAATCCATCCATATTTTTTTTTTGGATAAGGACTTTTTTGCCGTATTTAAACCGTTCAACCTGGCAGCCCCCATATTTTTCTCATTGCACATTGTTGTATACAAATCATTTTTCATCACCAGCTACCATTCGCTACCGAAATGAACCCTCGTTTTTTTCAGCAAAAGATCTCAAGAAAAGATTCGGTTTAGCAGATTTCGGTCACTCTAAAAAAGTAGTAAAAAGGTTCAGGTAAAACTACAAAAGGTACAAACTACAGAATATAGGAAGATCTAGAGCCAAGAATAGCACACTCCAAACTCATCATCGCCAAAAAAAAACCAGAATGCGGACGTCAAAGATCAAAAGCTGCGGATTTGTTTTTTTTTTTTTGATAGCCAAGAGAGAGCCCATAAGTAATTTGTGTGAAAACCAAACGGTAAACCAGCAGTTCTGCCGAGAAGTTATTGATTGGCTTTCGAATAAAGGTCATTCGTGTGAACCCAAACATCAAGATCACCTTGACAATGCGTCTTGCAACATAGCGATTTTAATTAACGAGTTTTTGGTAAATAAAAATATTACTGTGACTCATCACACCATCTGAGTTTGAGCACTTTTGTGAAGGGTGAACAAACCGTATCCAGCGCTATGTAGCTTTCTAGCAACTACTTTGAGAGAAACAATATTACATTGTAAAAAAAAAATAAAAATTCAGTCTCATTACTTTATTTACACACCTCGTAATATACGTATTTATTTTCATTTTTTTTTCTTTTTTTGTATTCTAAAGAATTGTATTCTAAAGAATACAATTAAACACATTCAAGTATTTTAATACACAATCAGTACAGTAAACATCATCTATATATATTTTTTGGTAGTATGTCACTGTCATAAAAACTATTATTATCAATGTAAGTATCATTGACATACAAAAAAATATATATATTTATTTCCTATCTTTACTTTATATATAGAAATTAATATAACTTATTTTTTAGATTCGTGTTGAAAACGGGGGGAGAAGACCCTCCGTTAACGCTAAAAGTTTATTTTTATTTTAGAATATTTTTATATTTTTAAAAATTTTGTTCGTTAGACAAATTTCTTACAGAAAAGAATCACTGAGCAATTTGTCTCCGTTTGGTTTTTGTTTTTACCCAGTGATTCTTTATTTACATAAGAACAGATTTTTTTATATTTTGTGAGTTTTAGATCGTGGCGAAAACCCCAAAAAAAGAAAAAATATATGAACACGCCACAATAAATCAGACATTACTCATTTTCATTATTGTCATACAAGAAAATGATAGACAGATTCAAAATTCATCTTCAATAGACAGTCTATTTAATAATAATAATACTTGTCTTATGTTAAAAATAACTGTGTATAGTACATTATCAATATATTTTGTTTTGAATATGTACACATACTCATTTCGATGTCTGTTGATGGAAAATAAAAAAATTAGCAAGTTAAAAATCGCAACACGTACATAACCGTAATACTTGAAAGTCTATTTCATTTTATAACGCTTGCTTAAATATTGCCATTTATGCAATATATCTTATGCGTATCGATTAGTTATTAACAACCAAAACGTTTGTGATTGTTACGTCTGGGTTAACGAATCAACTTGACAAAATATGGAAATTAATTCGGGTCGTTGTATCAAATCGGCAAAAAATAACAGTAACCAGTTGACGTATTCATAACGAGTTTCGCCGATATTCAGATAAAAATAAATTTTAGTTGGTCAGGTACTCATAAAACTTGATATGGCTCGGACAACATTCATGGGCTTTGAACCATACAAAATTGTTCCTGTTTTTTTTTCAGACTACTTTTGCTATAATTTTCTACAATATTTATTGATTGACAGGAAATAAAATAAATATTATAATATGATGCAAATAATCATCAAATTATGTTAAACATTAGAACTCTAAAACTTAGGAATTGATTAATTAAGTTAAGAAGTAATCGATATATTGTTTAGCTGAATTTTATTTTCAGTGCACATTACACTCAGTACAAAAGGTCCCTGAATACTGGCTTAGTGAAATGTGCTGCAAATTATTTATTATAAGTCATAAGATATGAAAATGTTATTGTTGTTTATCCGATATATTATTTAAAGCCTTTTGAATACTGGAAAATCAATTATTAAATCAAAAGACTATTTGTTTCCATTTTAACGATGAATTTACAAAAACAGAGGGTAAAAAAGTTTCTGAATACCTGTACAGGTGTAAACACAATAACATAAACCCTTTTGTTTCCAAACTACACCGCATACAACTTGATCTTTCATTTACATTTCACCGTTTTATCTAGATACAATTCATGATTTACTCAATCAGTTTAATATTAGCATTCAATATGAAAACTCCGTGCACCACTCGAAAAATGATTATTAGAGTGCATCGAGAAGGAACATCATTTTGACAAATTGGAAACATCTTTAAAAAGCCACCATCGACAATTCACTTGGCAATGCTGGCAATAGACGTCGTTCAGGACGGCCAGCAAAATTAAACAACATCCAAAAAAGTGCCACCGAATGTATCAGTAATGCCTCAAATAGTCCGTAACATTATTTATAAACAAGGGTTGCACAAACGAACGCTTAGGCCCAGCATAACCAAGCTTAATAAGAGAAAACACCTCGAGTTTGCTAAAGAGAATTTAATCAAACCGGGGAGGTTTTAGGACATTGTTATCTTCTCCGACGAAAGCAAATTTAATGTCTCAGTGTCGAATAGAAGGAAAAAAGTATGATTCAAGCCAGGGGAACATTTAAAACTAAAAAATATTGTATCGATAGTAAACCATGGGAGCGGAGGGGTGTTCATTTGGGGTTGCATGGCCGCTGTAGGAGTTGAAAATTTGTACATAATTGATGAGATAATGGATCAATATATTTAAAAAATAATTTAAAGGATAGCGCAATTAAATTGGGTGTAGAAAATACTTTCCTTTTCCAACCAGATAACGACCCCAATTATATGGCTTGAAAAACAATGTTGATGTTCAATGCACATAATATATAGGCTGCTGTAATATTCACCTAGACAGCTCTGCCCACCAACCACAATCGCCAGATTTAAAGCATATCGAGCACTTGTGGGACAATATTGGAACGAAACAAATAGCACCTTAGAAAAGAAATTTACAGGAATGGACTCATATACCCTCAGACGTAACAAAAAAGTTAGTTTATTCAATGAAAAACCGTCTATTGGCTAATATAAAAAGTAAGGGTTGACCAACAGGCTTCAACAGGTTTTGAAAAATAACGTGCTCAGAGACTTTTTTTGCAAACTTCCGTATTTTTTTTGTAAATGTATTATTGTATACGTTATATTTAGTTTTATTTCTATCGAATGTTTTGTGCATGCAATAAAGTTTATTGTTACATGAAATTGTGTTTTTAATTAATTTTAACATTTGACGTTTAGCTTTCCCAATAAAGAAGTTTGTTTGAATTTCACTACAGGTGTTCAGAGACTTTTTTACTGAGTTTATATGACTGTACTTCATGTAAGTATAGGCCATTATCTCACTCACCTAATATTGTTAACGTACATAAATAAGTGATTTTAAATTACTAAGATCAAGCTCAGACTTTTCAGTATTCCATAATATATTGAAATTATAATACGCCTACCAAACATATTTATCCTATATATGAAAGGACTGGGGTGCCTTCTGAAATATGAGTGAAAAATTCTCAATAGTGATGTTCAATCCCTAATGCTTCTTTTGCGGGCGTTCCTTCATTAATTTTAGTGTTTCCAGTGACATCCATTCTTAGATAGAAGCATCCTTAGTATCTCATTCTTTACTCTCGACTACTACTCTTTAGATCAAAATTTGAAACTATTTCCAGAATGTGTATACTCATCCTAAAAGTTTAGTCACTCGACTTACCAGGTGTGATACTGGTAACCATAAACTTGAGCCATGCAAACCTAAAGATGTTAATATTGGTCTATTTGAAATTATAATTAAGTTTATTTAAACAGCCTAGTAGTCAAATTATTAAGATAAATGTAGGTAGTTCTCTATCTCAAATATGAAACAAATTTGTTGGTTGGCATGCGAAGGCTGTAAAATTAGATATATTATTATAAAATCTGACCTCTAATACAAATGTGTATGCAAAAAAATACTTTTAAGCTGTCGATAAACAGTTTTATGTAAATAAGATAAATATTAGATTCCATTATCCCCAATGCCAAGTTCATTCACCATATTTTGGTCAGACAAACTTCTAATTGTATTTTTATGATATATGAGACTAAAACTATAATAATAATGCAATAAAGTTCCCGTAGGATTTATATAGATCCTAAGGTTAGTGAATATTGATCAGTCACATTTCTTCAACATATTCTAGAATTCTTCGATAGCTAAAAAATACCGGTTTCCCAGAACATAATATTATACTCTTTGGTTTTTACTTGCTTCAAAGATTCTAGATAATTTTATCCTAGGACCATTTGATAATTATCGAACTTACGTATTTTGTTATGATCAAAATGTTCCTTTAATTGTGTTGTATAGGGATTTTCAATAGAGGCGTTCGAATTTTGACAGTGTATAGCGCCCATGTTGGTGAAGCTACAGTTGTCAAGTTCAGAGGTTATAGTAACTAATGTTGAGCAAATCATTATGAAAAGTTGCAGTGTTGTATAATGCATGCAAATCATTAAACTTTAATATCAAAATGAGAGCTCTGGTCGAGCTACGTTCCGTGTACTACGTCATGTCATTTTTACGGTGTACACTATCGTCCTGTTGAGTCGATTATTCGTCATTTGATGGACAAATTGGAATCAACTGGTTCAGTAAACAATCAAACAACTTCTGTGCGTCATCGAATCGTGAGGTCTGCAGAAAACCAAGTGTGCAGGATAACCCGATGCAGGCAATTCTTCATAGCGTCCAAGAACTTTGTATTTTGCAAACCTCAACTTACATTTTGCGTCGGAACTTGGGCGCATCCATACAAAATTCAATTGACCCTGGAACTAAAGGTAAACGACCATAGACAGCGTCGAGCATTCACTGACTGGGCTCTGGAACAGTTGGAAGTGAACCTTGATTTCGGGTGGAAAATCATCTTCAGCGACGAGGCCTATATTTGGATAAATGCCTATGTCAACTAGCAAAATTGTCACATTTGGGGAGATAACAATCCATATGAGACCCGTCAGTTGCAAATGCATCCAGAAAAAGTCACTGTTTGGTGTGGATTTTGGTTCGGCGGTCATTGGCCCGTACTTCTTCCAAAATGAAGCTGGCGCCGTCATAACTTTTACCGGCGTGAGATACAGGTCGATGAGACTCTATTTTTTGTTGTTTAAATTGGAAGATATGGATCTCAACGACATGTAATTTCAACAAGACGGCGCTAAGTGCACGAAAAATTCGATGGCATGGTTCTCTCGCGTTTCGACGACGTTAACTAGACGCCGAGATCGTTTGATCTAACGCCATTAGACTTTTTCTTATTCGCCGCAGATGATTCATGCCTTAAAAATGAACATAACCAATGCCATTAATTATATCGAGCTCGATTTATGCGGTCGAGTTATCGAAAATTGGACCTCTCGGATACGCATTGCCAAGCCATATATAATGTAATCGAATACTCTTTCAAATAAAAAAAATAATATTTTCTCAAACATAAATTGTTTTATTTACATTTAAAGTTCGAGCGCGATTAGTAGAAAACCCTATATATGCTTCTGTATTCCTTCTACCGAACTTCTAAACTGCTTTTGATTTGTTCATTCTACGATTTTCTACATTCACACGATATTTGGTATATTGATTTTTCCATTTTAGCTGAGTATTTTAGCCTAGATGTTGTCATTAATTATAACGTATCTCCATATTCATATCTCCATTTTAATATTATATTCCATAGTAGTTCTTCGGTTGTACAACGTGTAGAAGTTACAAATTCGAAGCGTCATCAAATTTACTTTAGATGTTTCGGCCGATGAATATGTTTGAAATCGGAAAACTAGTTGAAAATAAAATAAAACTTTTTGAACGAAATATTCTAATGGATTGAAGCAAAACAGGTGCAGGAAGAAAGTGATGCAAGCAATATTGGAAAATTGTCGTAAAAATCAATCGAATAATAAGAAATTGTCATCAGATAGGCCTTTCCTGATTAACCCATACACCAGTAGGCTATATGAGATGAATGAAGAAATCGCAAAGAAATTTTATGAACAGTATATTGACCAAAACTGAGGTAAATTATGAATGCATTTACAAGATAATGCAGTTGAAGGAATATAAGACGGACAGACAATAATATAAGGCAAAACCAGTCAGTCATTCGAATACGTTTAGTTTTATAACAATCAAATACAGTGGTTACAAGCTAGAATTATTAAATGGTTATAAGGTTAATATAACCATGGCTACGCCTACGCTTTTAAATATGTTGAACTTATACATAGTCTATTGAAATGAAAAAGTGACTCTTCGGACAATGTTCAAAGTGGTTATACATTTTTCTGAGACACTCTTGAGGATCATTTTTAGGACTAGCCTCCGTCACTGTTACGGAAGCCTGCTGGATGCATGAAATCCTGTAAATTTATCGCCATTTTCAGTTTCGGGAATAATCAGAAGTCACATGGAGGCAGATTAAAATTGAGGATGCTTACGAATCATGACACCTTATTAGCCAAGAAATCGCATATAACCTGGGATTTATGCTTTTTATATTTTGCCTCCTTTTTTATTTTCTGTTACAATTTTTTGATTAAACGTATATATATATATATATATATATATATATATATATATATATATATATATATATATATATATATATATATATATATAAGAAGGAGAAAGATCCTTATAATTACACAGGACATTGAATAAATCCATTGAATATCCATAAATACATTAAAATTAACAACAAATAGAATAACAACAAAAATTAACGAAAAGATAGAACTGGAAGAAGAGCAATAAGGGTTTATAAATTGACGCTCGTGCAGCCGTATTCAGTGTGAGACAGGTGAAGGAAAAGTCTCTAGAGTACAATATTCCGGCTTACCTGTGCCTGATAGACTTCAAGAAAGTCTTTGACAGAGTAGAAATAGAAGATGTTATCCACCTATCATATAACAGGAATATCCTGGTAGATCTAATCAAAACATTTGAAGACAATATACAATATACAAAGACAATACGGTAGTAGCAAGATTAGCTATAGGACATGCAGAGCCAATTAATTACGAACTAGGAATACTGCAAGGAGACTCTTTAAGGCATCCCCTATTTAATATTGTCATAAATGAAATCATAAAGAAAGTCAAAACAGAAATGGAATATAGGATGGTTAAGCAAGAGCTGAAAATCATATGCTATGCTGATGATGCCATAATAATAGCGGAAACAGGGAACGATCTGCAAAGGCTGCTATACGAATTTTATCTAACAGCAAAATAATATAATATGTCAACCTGGACCGAAAAAACTAAAACAGCAAAGGAGCACATTAGAACAAGTGATAAAGGTCGAGTATCTGGGCATCAAAATAAATAGCGTCGGAAAAATCAAACATTAAGGTAGTTAATCAAATAAACATTAAGATAAACAGGATAACAGAATGTCTCAATGATACTATATCTAGAAATAGATTTCTCTTAGTCGAGACCAAAGCAAGAATATATAAAGGCATAGACGACCAGTAATGACTTATACAGCTGAAAGAAAACCAGCATCATACCATATCAGCGTAATACAGAGAATGACCAACTGAATGAATCAACAGAAATGAGAACAGCAAATAAGACACTCAGAAAAAGAGAAAGGAGTGCACTGTGCATGTGCACAAGACGCATATGCAAAGTAGAAAACATCAACCAGTGTATAAAGCGAAGAAAGGTCGAATGGGGTGAACACATAGGAAGGATAGCAAACAACAGGATAGTCCGTATTGTAAGAGACAAGTCACCGAACGGAACAAGACCAATAGGACAAGAAAAAGATGGAGCGATGATTTATAAATAAGGGAAAAGGAAAAAAAGGCAATATGCCTAATTATATGTAGGAAGAAGAAAACCAATCAGATACGCACTCATTCCTGATGAACCGTACATGCACAGAATAACGATTTCGAGAAACATCAGCTATGTGGATTTTCTTTATTTCAAATTTGCATAAACATACAACGAAACTCATCTTTTGAGTGTATTTCTGAAAATGGTAATTGGGTTATGAACAACCCAATAGTAAATTTGTGGTTTTATAGATATATCAGAAAGTATTTTTTTTAGGTTTTTATTTAAATAAAGAATCACTGGGTAAAAATAAAAAACCAAACGGAGACATATTTCTCAGTAATTCTTTTCTGTAATAAATTTGCCTAACGAACAAAATTTTAAAAATATAAAAATGCTCTAAAAAAATACAAACTTTTAACGTTAACGTTTCGGAGGGTCCTCTCCCCCGTTTTCAAAACTAATCTAAAAAATAAATTATATTCAAATACGATAAGCACACCTTTTGTGTTTATTGGGAAAAAGTAGATAGTGATGAAAAATGTCACTGTTACTTATACACAATCTATCCTCCAATATAATTGAATATAAATTATCCTATATAATTAAATGAACATTAATTGTTGAATTTGGTTGTGAAAATCAAAACTGGAGAAAAAAGGATAGTGCACATAAACAAAATTGTACGCGTAAATCTGTTTTCTTATTGTAAAAGTTTCATGCGTTGATTTGTTGTCATTTGCTTTCATTATCCACTTTTTCAGTCAAATTTGGACGGTAACATTATAACATTCTTCGAGCCCCTGTTGGTATTTTGTGTGTTGTTACACTATTACGTACTACTATTTCGTAAGAGTAATTTATCGTAAGTGCGTAAGTTAGCTGAGTAATTAGGTGTAGTAATGGCCGCAACACACCTCCCAGTAGGATAGCTGATATTATCATTAATAGTATAGTTTATTCCTTTTGGAATAAAATATCCAACAGCAAATGAAGTAGGCCTAGATGTCAAACTATCGAGCTTTTGCCCAATAATATATCAAGAAATGCAGCTGAGCAATTGTCCTTGTCTTCTAGTGCATGCCTTCTAGTCCTTATTATTGGAGACACTTTTCATTGTTAAATTCTGAAAATGGCCTTAACCAGTTATATGATACTTATCATTCTTTTTTCTGGTGATTCTTGCAATACCTTGTTGGTTATTAGATCATAATCTAGAACCTTCTTTCAATTAAATCTCTTAATAGTAGTACATTTTATAATGTTTATTTTAAATGGTCCGTTCGTAACGCATGTTATTTTAAATCATCCACTATTTGTTGAATTTTAAATTCTTCTTCTTTTAAAATTTCTGATTTATGAGCTTGAAATACAGCAATGAGATATTTAACGAACAATTATCCTCTTTGCTTAGCATTTTTAAGGCAAGTACCATCTGTCTTTGTTAGAGATGGTGATGTTTTTTAGAATTGCTTTAGTTTTCTAGATACCTTACAGAAGTAATATTCGGTATTTTCTGAAAAGTTCTGTGTAGTTTATTTTTGTTTTCGTTTAGTAGTTGTTTCAACTCCCCTGTAACTTATTTTTATCTTAATCCTTTTAATTTAATATTTAATTTTAATCTTGTTGTTTGTCATTTGTCTATTGTTTCCTTTTCCTTCAGTCAATGTCTTCAGGAGCTTTCAAGGTATTTTCAAATTTGTGATTATAATATATGTTATTAATTTGCATTATTATGGCCTATTTTTTAGTTTTACTTCATTTTTTTTCAATTCTATAATATTATTGCTGAATATTTATTCAATCATTTATACAAGAGGGTCGTCAAAAAAGAGCCGCGGGCCGGATTCGACCTATGTTGCTTCTGGATAATAAAAAAAAAATTACTTTGTTAAATCAGTTATATTATGTGTGGGCTTAGCAATATGCGAAAATAAAGTACGAGGGATATTTTTTTTTCAATTTCCGATGGGGCATAAAATAAAGGCAAGCGTGAATCACAAAATAGTTTTATTACCAGGATTCAAGTACAACCAACATGATTTTTCCACATAGTCACCGCGAATAGTGTGACATTTCTTATACCGGTGAACGAGCTTTCAATCTTCGCGGTGATTACATGAAAAATAGCTCTGATTGCACTTGACCTCTGGTAATAATACTATGTTGTTATTCACACTTGTCTGTATTTTATACCACATTGGGTTTAAATAAAAAATAGGCCTCGAAATAGGACTGATATTTTCTAATTTCTTTTTTAATTAAAAGTACAATTTTACATTGGCTTCTTCAAAGTAGTTGCCTTGGAAAGCTACACAGAGCTGTGTGTAGCTTTCATGTGTGCTACACGGTTTGTTCACTCTTCATAGCAGTGCTAGAGCTCAGATACTGCAATCGACTTTAGCCGGTCAATTACGACCTTTTTAATGTTTTCCAATATCTTAAAATGTTCTCCAATATCTAATAATTTGTCAAAGACTCGTTAATTGAAATTGCTGGGTGATAAGGTAAATTGTCATGATGCGGCACCCAAGAGTTCTTGATGTTCGGTCGCACACGAATTGCCTTTTTTCGAAGTCTTTCAAGAATTCCTCGGTCAAAATTCAGGTTTACCGTTTAGCCTTGAGACACAAATTCCTTATAAACGATCCATTAACTATCAAAAAAGCAAATCAGCATGCTTTATATCTTTTTTTGTTCAATCTGCCATTTTGGCCGTTCATTTGGTTGCAATTAATGAAAACATAAAGTAAAGCTCCAAAATAGATCATAATGATGCAAATTAGTATCATGTATATGTTGATATATTGGAGAACATTAAAAAGTTACCGACCGGTTGAAGTCTTTTTCAGTATCTGAACTCTAGCACTGCTAGAAAGAGTGAACAAACTGTGTAGCACACGCGGAAGCTCCACGCTTCCCAAGGCAACTACTTTGAAGGAACCAATGTAAAATTGTACTTTCAAATGAATAAAAAATTATCAAAATCAGTCCTATTACTAAGGCTTTTATCAACATCCGATGGGGTATACACAGTTTTAATTCCAGTCAAGTCAAGATTACATTTCCATATAGTCACCGCGAAGATTGAGACAGTTATCATAGCGGTGGACGAACTTTCCAATACTTTCTTCATAGAAGTTCGCCGCTGGCGTATTGAGATAGGTTTTCATCTATAGGCTGAAATCCATCGTGATAAAACGTGGATTCTTTCTGATAATCCAGAATAGGAAGAACATGGAAGGAAGGCCAAGAGTCACTTGGCCAATGTGTGGTGCTTGTGCAGGCGCTGGCGAAGGTTGGTGTTTGCGTTGGCCACTTGCCGATGGGTTGTCGGTTTTTTTCCCACATCAATGGAACTAGCGCACGCTGGTACATATACCAAGTTCCCATTTACACATTGACCATATGGTGTGCTTCTCTTTTCAACGCCTCGAGACAGTTTTTACTTGTTTTATCAGTGTATTTTCAATGATATTGACGTTGGCTCAGTTTTTTTGTAAATTGATAATATGGCAAGTGTATAGCTCAGTTGTGAATTATGGAAGGAGAGCCAAGGTTGGATCAAACATTGACCTGGTTATCTAATGTGTAGCGCCGACTTTAGTTTCACTGGGCAGTTTTCGATCACCCGGCGTACAGCCCAAATTTCGCACCGAGTTACTTTCACATTTTTCGGTGCTGAAGAAAGATTTGGGAAGACAGCACTTTCGCACCAACGAAGAGTTTCAAGACGCCGTGTATGCTGGCGACAACCATATATATATATATATATATATATATATATATATATATATATATATATATATATATATATATATATATATATATATATATATATAGAATATAGAACTTTCTGTTCCGACTTGTAATGCCAAGCATACATTTTTCCATTTCTCTCTGTGCTGCCTGAAGGTCTTGAATTGATTGCGATGTGAGTGTCCAGGTTTCACTTCCGTTTGTCATAACGGACAGGGCACACTAATCGAAGACTTTTCAGGCAGAGCGAGTTCTTCAATACTATGTTGAGGCTGCCAAATGCCTACCAGCCACATTTAATACGCCGTTCCACCTCCTGGGATACTTCCCTTCAGTGAAATTCTTTGCCCAAGATATATGAAGTGGTCTACAACCTCCAAATCCCTCTATAAAACTGAAAATTTTCTTCTCTTAGCAAATTTATTAAACATAACCTGACTCTTTTTTAGGTTTATTTTTAAGCCAAATGGTTGTCCAGCTCTTTGAAGCTCTTGTATGCGGCTTTGTTCCTCTGAAGTTCCTCTGAGTCTTATGAAAGGAGAACGATATTATGTACGAATCTAAGATGGCTTAAATAGGCACCATTCATCTTTATACCATCATGTTCCCAATTCAGATCACGGAATACATTTTCAAGGCAGGCTGAGAAAATAATAGACGATATTGCGTCACCCTGCCGTACACACCGCTCTACATTAATTCCAACTTCAAGAACATCACCGTGAACTCTCGCTGTAGCTTCATCATATATAGATCCTAATGGATTTATAGAGGCTTTGTCTACACCTTGGCTAAACAAAGCGTTAATTATAGTCTGCTTTAAGATTGAATCAAATGCTTTTCCGTAGTCGATAAAAGCCAAGCACAGTGGTATGGTGTATTTGCTGTGCCTTTCTATGGACTGCTGTATAACCTGAATGTGATATTAAATCCACCTCTGAATTCTACTTGCTCTTTTGGTAGTGCGTCATAAAATGTTCATAGTATTCTTTTAGATATTATCTTGGTGAAAACTTTGTCCATTACTGATAGAACGCTTATTGGATTGGTAGTTTTTTAAATCTTCCTGTTCTTCTTTTTTATGTAAAATAATCATTTCTGCATTTTCCCATAAATTGGGTACTGAACAGTCTGACCACCAGCTTTTAGCATTTCAACAGTTACATTGTACTTTCCTGGAGCCTTGCCGTTTTCCGTCGATTCTTTGAATTAAGCTTTGTCATTTCGTCCTCTAGGATAGCTAGCACTAGTTCTTCCGTGGTGTTGTTACAATTAATGCAATTAGAACAAGTCAAAAGACTGGTTCTAATTTTCATATAACTGTGGATAAAATTTTCGGATATTCTCTAACATTTTTCAAATATATATATATATATATATATATATATATATATATATATATATAACAGAAATATTATGGTTAGAAATTCTACACATTGCATGTGTTTATGGCATAAACGTAAATTTGAAAAGTATGTTAGAGGATTTACAAAAATGTCATGAACTTGTTCTGCGTGTGTGTGAGATAAACGAACTTGTACCATTTAATTTCCTTTTTAGAAACCGGTACAGGTAAGTAGGGTTACTCATATCAGTTTACAATACTCTTAAGAGTCCTTGAAGGAAACCAATACTGCATTTTTGTTTATAGCAGAAAAGTTTACTCATTATATTTGCATTTTGTCATTAAATACTTAATTTACATACTTGTCCCTTTTTTTACATAAAAACAAAATTATATAAATTTGTGGCAAACATTAACTATCTTGCCGATAATATTTTGCTATTCTGAGCAGGAAAATATATTCATCTTAAATCCAGTTTTAGAACAATTGCTAATATGATTATGGACGCTTGCATTTTATTACCAAACCTTAGCTGTTACCTTTGATACAAAACTGACAGGAAGGAGCCTTACCTATCTTAATGCACATATAAATGGAGACGGAAACGGCCATGTTGAAACACCACAGATGACTCATTGTTATAGAATTTTGGTAGGTGGTGTCAACAACTTAGAAGTTTAATAGTAGATTAGTGCAATTTTAGTGTGTTTTAATCAATAATAAGTGTCGAATAAGTATACTGGAATACTCTTTTTGTGTGTTCTAGTATAAATACATATTAATTCTTATTATATTGACAATAAAAGCAATAATATCGGAATTAAGGTAAACACACAAAATATGGTTAGTTGTGCGTCTTGTGGTTGTTCCCTGATACGAAAAAATCAAAATTCAGGAGTGACATTACATAGGTAAGTGCTTTTAGTTATAAATTTGTCAATTATTTTGAAATAAAAACGTATTTTGTATAGGTACAAGGGTATGCATAGTCGTAGTCAAATTGATTTAGGTAAAATAATATAATTATAATGTAATTCAAAACAGTGATTATCTTTTTTTACAACTTAATTTTTAAACGTATGTTCAAAAATGTTTAGTTTTCTAGGATACCGGGCTTAAAAATTCAGATTATTTTTTAGTTTTCGTTTGATATATATAAAACATGTTACTTTACTCATATAATCTATAAAATATAACTAATCATACAGTGTGTTATCTTTTTTATAATCCTTTTCAGAAATAATTGTACTAATAAATGTAACTGTTACTTCCATTTTGATTTGGATTTTATGTGATTAAACCAGTTTTTCTTTTTTTTTCTAAATTTCCCAAAGATTCCAAGAAGAACACTGGATTAAATTTATTATAACGCCAGACACTATTCTAAACTGCAGTAGGTTTTTATCTTCCCTCATTTTGCTGAGGATTTTGATCGAACATCTAAGGTAACAGTGAGACAACTACCAAATACTGTTCCAACAATTGATTTTATCATTTTCATAAGCATCTTTAATAGCATTTACTGTTGAAAGCTTTTTTGGTTGTTGTGAAAAATAAGTTTATTCTCGAGTTTATATCTAACACTTTAGTTTATTTATTGACTATTTACACTACAAGAATTAATTACATTTGGAAAAACGCCATGGTAGATGAAAAACATCGTAGTACATATACAAAGTTAATTTTGTTTAAGGGACATTAAACACTAAAGAACTAAATACAGAAAGGATATATATATATATATATATATATATATATATATATATATATATATATATATATATATATATATATATATATATATATATATATATATATATATATATATGTTTTTAAATTGTTCCGGGTGTCGATCCGTTCATTCTGTGAAGAATCACGACGTTTCGCCAAAATCTCGAAGCCAACTGAAGAAGCCAACTGACGGTTAGGTAAGGTCAACTAACTGAACGGTCAGTTGGACTCTTCACTCGAAGCGGACAACACTTGAAAGTGCCAAATGAGATTTTGGCGAAACGTCGTGATTCTTCACAGAATGAACAATTTAGAATTATTACCTACGATCCGTAAAAAAAATTAATGTAATGTATGACAGGAGATTCCAATTTCTTAATAACTTTTTGTCATATTGGCCACATAAGACACTTTACTCTTGGAAAAAATAGACTTTTTATAATTAATTTAAATTTTTACATTTCTCCGCCGCATCTAGTAAGTCTTCATTAATTTAATACAGTAACGATAATTATACAATAATTTATTGTTTTAAATAACTGTAAACTTTTATCAGTTTCTTGATTTTATTCATACTGCCCTACGCTACTGCCAAACCGGAAACAGTAGTCGGCCATATGCAGCTACCATTCTGGTCCCACTTACAGAATCATATGTCCCTTCCCGTAGTTTTATATTCAAAGGCTGTTCAGTATACATAACCTTATTAATTGTTTCTATAATTTTTCTATTGAACTTAAGAACACTTTTTACAGTAATGTTAATACAATCTTGCAGTGATCTTGACTTAGTGGTTTTCAATTAATCGATATACTCACATATTGGGTAACAATAAATAATTTTGTTTATTTTTTGTAAGAAAAGAAAGAAAACAAATTTGGAATGTAAATGATATAAATTATAATACAGCATAGTATGAGGGTTTTTCGAAAAATTGTCGGCCTGAAATAGAGATGGTGCAAATATGATAAAATTACTTATGCTTTTTATCAAGTATGATTAGTTAGGTGGCGTTTAGTGGCGTGTTTGTGGCGATTAAATAAAGCAAACAAGTTTTAACATTTTCAGAAAAATGGATAAAACTGGATTGAAAAAGTTCAAGCTGTTGTTCTGATGAATGTTTCGAAATTTGTTTTATTGGGTTAACTGTGGGGAACATACAAAAATAATTATAGTCCACTTTAGGATTTTTTCACTTTGTTTGACGGTAAAAAGGTAGGGTGCTGACTCTAAATGTGGTCGTATATCTATTGAAAAAAATTGAACACACGGGATACCCAAAAACAGATAACAAAACGGCCCAAAGATCCACAATGTCGTATTAAATGATCCCTGACAATATAAGTATTTCAAAAGAAAGTGTTTACTATATTTTACAAGACATTCTGAATATAAACAACTTTCCACTCGGTGAGTGTTTACAGTCAACCAAAAACCATTCTCCAACATATCTCCCAAGAATATGTAGACTTATTATTAAAGACTATTATTATTAAAAAACGATTTTGCTGAGTGTTTTCGGCATTTTATAATAGTAGATAAAACATTGATTCACCATTATACACCAGAGGCAAAGCAGCAGACCAATCAGTGGGTGGGAGTAGTACTACTACGCTAAAAAAGCGAGTACTGTAGAAAAAGTTATAGGTACAGTTTTCTATGAGCTTTAACCGATGAGTGTTACTGTATTAATGGTGGGGGCTATTCAGGCTCAACATTCAGCTCAGGATCGGGTGAGTTGGAAGCATACTGAAGAGGCCTTCATGCTGCAGTGGATAGATACAGGCTAATGATGATGATGATGATGATGATGATAATGATGATGATGATGATGATGGTGATGATGATGACGATGATGACGATGATGACGATGATGACGATGATGACGATGATGACGATAATGGCGATGAAAGTTCCCTTAAAACCAAATGTATCCAAAATAGAACTATTTCGCAGGAAAACATATATCAATAACACATCCATAACACATGGATCAGAGAACAAACGAAAGCATGTGACATCATCGGAAGAGTAAAGAAATTGAAACGGAAGTGGGCAGGATATATAAGCGAGAGGATGGAACGACAGGTAGCAATTCTGGAGTGGATACCGTTTAATCAACCTCAAACGTCCACGAAGACTGAAAGCACGATGGACTGATGACGTTCTAAACAATTCATGTAAAATTAAGCAATACATAATTAATTGTTTTATTAAATTAAATGTTCAAAATGTCCATCATTTGATTTTATGCATCGATCTAACCTATTTTCCTTAACACGGTGAAACAGTCCAGGTGTATTTCTAATCTAGTTACCGTTTCTCCTTAAATAAGAAGCATATCGTGATATTCGCGAAGAGAACATTTTTTGTGGTTTTAAATGGAATTTTGTCGTCATTCGAATGAAGATCATCTCAAGTGAGACGATCAATTGAGACAATCTCTACAATGATGCTAAAACATAAATAATAAATGGCTATAAAATATTACATTTTATTTTCAAATAATAACTTAAGAGGGCAATAACCATATTTAACACGTCATTCAACCTCCCCCTCCATTGAGATCCTCTCCAAGATATATGTAGTAATGATCCACAAGCTCCAAATCCTTTCCTAAAATGGAAATTCTTCTCTTTTCAGCAAACTTATTGAACATAATCTGACTCTTTTTCAGGTTTATTTTCATGCCAAATGATTCTCTGAGTCTTGTGAAATGAGAACGATCTGCAATGTAAGTATGTACCATTAATCTTTATTCCATCATGTTGGCAATCAATTATCTACTACATATTCCAGTAGTTGTCGAATTTTCTGAATGGGAAAAACACTTTACTAAAGAGGAGACTGTAAAAAGAGAAATCACACAGGTAATACAAGGACGTTTTATCAATGCGATTAATAACGCATTTTGTAAATAAATAGCAAGAGTTCGCATATAAGAATAATCACTATATTGGGTGGACCGTTATTGTTGGTACTTTAATTGAAAATTGATTAAATTCCAATAATTGACTACATGAAAATAAATGTTTATTAAAAGTAAAAAATATATGAATATTTTGTTATTGAGAAGAATTAACTGTTACAGCACATCGTGACTGTCCTCAAATAAAGGACCGATAATCTCACTTGCTGACATGATACCCAGTAATTTTCTGTGAATGCCGTGGCCACTAGTGGTTTAAGCAAAGATTTTTCTGCCTGCTGCAATGCAGGCATTTTTATTATGAGGCCGAAAACTTTTCAAATGACCCTCGCAGATAGTATCTTTATAATATAACTATACGTAGAGCGTGCTCTTCTTCGGATGCAATAATGTTTTGGTGGTTTTCGGTGGATCGTTAATGCGCTGTTAAGATCTTTTATCCATTACCATACCATAAATCGATAATCTATTTTTTGCTTGGATAACCATTTGCTTCATAATTCATTTGGTTTGGTTATTCAGTTTTTGAAATCAAACATAGACACAAAAAACCAATTTCAATAATTTTTTTTATGTCTGTGTGAAATATTTTGAATGATATAGTTATATTTCACACTGATTGATACTACGTGTATCGCTTATATTAACATATGTGCTTATTATGAAAGCATTTTATCAATAGGATTAAAAAAATATTAAAAATAATATTAAGGGATTAATAATCACTCCATACATATAAGTTTGGTTTGGTTTTGACCACAACTTTTTGAGAAAACGAAACTATTACTGAAAAGTTGTATTGCAATATGTTCCATACTTTTTCCAAATTACAAATTGAATAAGTCCGTCTTAGAAACTAAAATAATAAAATGTTAAAGAATTATTGCCAACCAAACTTAAATAGTTCAAAAAAATTGTTATATACGTCAGGGGTACACTTTCCAGCCTTAGGGCCATGCTAATTACTCCAGTAAGTTCCAAGAGCCAAAACCGTTGTAATGTTCCTGCCATTATCGATAATTTCTAAACTAGTCACTGAGTACGCCCTAAACGAGCATACGCTTGCTAAATTTGCTAGTCGCGGGCTGGATTGATGACACTGGCGGGCTGGATTTGGCCCGCGGCCCGTAGTTTGGAGAACCCTAATATACGTTATAACTCTTCCATAAAAATATAGTATTTTAATAATTTGAAATATTATACTGAATGTTCATATTTCTGCCAGCTAGTATGTTTTATATTATTAAAAACATAACATTATTGGTCGAATAACAATTAAAGGATAGAAGATAGGTCGAAAGATAATAAAACAGAAACATATAAATAGCCACAAAAAAGAACAATTTTATTGATCACTAATACCCCATTTCTAAAGAAGATTTTAAATGGGAGGCAAATAGGGCAGAGGAGGAATCTTAGGCGATGGATATTGTAGAAAATATAATATACATGTAAAATGAGTATTATGCTGCAAAATAAATATTTATGGTCTCTTATAACTGGATATTGAAATTATTGTCCCATAAAGAAGAAATTGCCGGCCAAATAGGTATCGGAAAATTCTCAAGAAATAAGTAGCCTACAGAATTGATTTTTATTGATTGGTTACAAATATTACAAAATTATAAATATTTAAACACATAAAATGATATTTTTTTGTGTTAAGTAATTAATAAATTGTTAGAAAAAGTGCGATTTTCTTTACAGTTTGATTCTGGGAATGTCTGACATACATTGACTCTTCTCGTGTGCATATGTTTATACGTGTCATACTACACATATATGGATTTAAATCTCTTTTTAAATTTTTGTATAAGGAAGTTCCTAAATAATCGCTTTAATTCTAAAATTTTAAGAATTAAAACATAAATATTGTTTTGATACACCTTAAAAATATTAATCTAATTAAAGTAATTTTTGAATTTTGTTTACTACAAATAGTAATTGGCAGACTGGTGTCGAAGGAACATCTTAAAATGGGTCGTATAGCAAATAAAAAAAACGTTAGTTTTGAAAATAGGCAATTAGTGCTATTTCATTATAAAAGGGAAATTCCTACTGAAAAATTGGGCAAATCCTTCAGTTAAGTAAAAGAACGATTGGAGATATTGTGCAACGCTACAAAAATGAGGACAGAATTTTTCTGAAGAAGTAAACAAGCCGTCCGAAATTATCAAATGAAAGGGACCAAATATTTTATTTTAAAAGAAGTATATAAAAACCATAAAATTCGCATACCTAAGCTCAAAACATTGGTGGAAAACCAATCTCAAAAAGGAGTTAACTTAAAAAAATACGTCGTTGCATAAGAAAACATGGATATCGTAGACATGTGGCCTGGAAAAAGCCTTGGTTAAGTAAGAAAAATATTGGAACGGCGTTATTTTCTGTAATGAGTCAAATTTCAACATTCTTGGCTCAGATCGGCGTTAAATGGAGTGGCGAAAGATTAATAAAGAGCTCATCACAGAAAATTTTTGTCCAACTGTTAAACACGGTGGGGGATCGGTAATGGTTTGGACCCCCAAACCATATACACCCGTATATCTACAGAGGAGGTTGGTAACTTGGTGTTTATTGACGGTATAATGGACAAAGCAAATACTTAAATATTTTAAGGCAAAATCTGAGAATAAGTGCGGAGAACATAAACATTACAAATTTATTTAAATTTTACCAAGGCAATGACCCTAAATATAGTGCTGGTATAGTTCACGAATGGCTAGTATACAAATGCCGAAAGTGATTAAAATGATGCCTCAGTCACCTGACCTTAATCAGATTTAATAGATGTGGAATTATTTGGAAACTAATATAAGGAAACATGAAATTACTAATAAAGAAACTTTAAAGAAGTCATTAAAGGAATATAATAAAATCGACGTAAATTAAACAGGTCGACATGACTTTGCTTCTGCTTTATATCAAAAATTCTATCCCGATTGCTGTTCCTATGGTGTGGAGAGAACCTACTGACCATGTAAGTCATTGCTACTTTTGAATCACTAAAATAAAAGGAATTTCAAACAAGCAAAGGGACAACATTCATTATCCAAATTTACCTTCTGCACTTAACTTAGCCGCACTTTACCTTCTTCCTCATAGCCAGGAACCACCGGTATCGATTACGCCTTTAAACTTGGACATGTTTCCCGTTGATTCTAATTCTTCATCAGGATCTGATCCACAACTTTTTGAGAACACCAGTTGTGACCCAACATTTTTAATAAGTACCAGTGAACATCACTTAATAACTCAGAATGAATTAAATGATTTGATACGTGACATGGGATTGTCAAAACAAAAATCGAAACTTTTTGGTTCCAGATTGCAATAGTGTTTCACTTTACCCAAAACGGAACGTAACATTTTCAAGTTTATATAAAATGGGAGGATCGCTATATGTCTGTCATGCTATTGATGGTTCAATGAATGAACTTAATATGGAACATGTGTCTTCCGAGTAGCGTATTTTCATAAATTCGTCGAAATACAACCTAAAAGTAGTCTTGCTACATAATGAAAACAAAAACCCTTCTATTCCTTTAGCCTCTTCAGTGACAAAGAAAGATACCTATGAAAATTTAGCAACCATAAAAAATACGTCTTAAATATGAACAGTATCAGTGGAATATGTATGGGGATTTAAAAATGATGGGAATATTGCTAGGACTTCAAGGGGGTTTTACAAAGTATTGCTATAGTTGTGTGTCTATGGGGCAATAAGGTAACAAAGGAACGCTACAGTAAGAACGATTGGCCTCTTAGAACTTTTTTTGAACCTGATACTTCAAATCGCTTTCTTTCACCTCTCAATAGTAATATGAAAGCTTAAGCTTGGACTAATGTAAAACTTTGTCAAAACCATGGACAAAGAAGGTAATGGTTTCAAGTACCAAAAATAATTTTTCCTCGATTAAGTGATGCAAAACTAAAAGAAGGCATATTTATTACACCTTAAATAAAAAAGCTTCTAGGTGATTTCCGTTTTCAAGAAAAATTAAATGCAAAGGAATTGGCAGCTTGGAAGTGTTTTGTAGGATAGAGAAAGGATTTCTGGGCAACAAGAAAGATGAAAACTATAAAAACCTTATAGAAGAACTCTTAAAAGCCTATGAAATACTAGGGTGTTGCATGTCCTTAAAAATATTTTTTTGTACACTCCCATTTGGATTTTTTTCCGGAAAATTTGGGTGCAGTAATTGACGAATAAGAAGAGAGTTTTCAACAGGACATCAGGACATCAGGAAACAAGATACCAAGGACGCTGAAACCCATATCTATTGGGTAACTGCTGCTGGTTTTTAAAAAGATATAATGCTACAGAACATAAGAGAAAAAAGTGAACATTTTTGTCGCTATATGACATTTCATGTAATATATGTTTTATTTATATAATCCACAGTAATATCTTTGCATAGATTTATCACGTTTTACATGTTTATATTAAATAAATATTAGATTGTAAAAATATGTTGTCTTCTTTTTTGACTACCACCGACCCCTTGTAACAAAAAAACTGTACGTGTTACAGTAATTAGCTTAACATTTTCGGATTTGGGGCTATAAAATACTCCTTATACACCTATTTTCTATATATTAAATAAGAAATCTACTGGACCACCGTAGAGTACGAGACACAAAATAATCGATACACAAAATAATTGGACGTCTTTGGGGATACCGCGAACGAGTTTACCGAGGATTTTATAACTTGAACTTAAGCTGCATCACTACTAAATGCGGTTCATCAATATCAATTGTCAATAAATTACAGGAACACTTCAATAACTAGAAAAATTTTGAAAACAAAACAAATGAAACCCCTAAGCATTAATGACTACATGAAAGAGAAGCTCATGAAAGAGTTTTTCAAATCTCAAGGGCTAGATTGGAAGTAATGCTATTATTTTTTTTTACTTTTGATAAATATTTATTTGCATGTAGTTAGAATTAAATGTGTATATACTTATTCTCCTGCTGCTACCGATTGGAATGACACACTGCTGTTATTGCTATTATTGCTACTGTTGCTAATAATCACACTGTTTAAAAGCCACATAATAAACTCAACTTGCAATGTAAGTGGTGTTGCAGACGAAATTGAATTACAGCGAATCTCCCGCGCCATGTAATTTACTGGAGCAAGTTAACTAAAGGATATAATTCCCACAGAACAGTTAGGTACTTAAGATTGGGGGTCAGGCATTGCCATTACCTGCCAGTATTAAAATTAACTCTCAGAGCAAGAACGAAAATTCACGAAGATGATTACTCTAAAACCTGGGTAACATTCTGAAAGTAACTATTTCTAGGTCATTCGGGGTGCTGAAGCCGAAAACAATATTTGAAAAATTCTAAAATCAAAAAAAAAAATTTAAACTAACATTCTTTAGCTAAAACTAAAACATTATCAATCAAAACTCTGCTATATCGGTATTTTACTTCTATAGAGGTTATCATATGCCGAAAACATCAGTGAGTAGTGGTATCTATTTGTATGTGCACCAACAGAATGGATCAATTTTTTATAAAAAAATATTAGTTTAAACATTTATATTTGGCTCCTCTAACATTTCCAACACTTCATAGGGAAATGCCTTAGTTTTTTTTTCTGGAAACTTTTTAATAGTCGAAATCAGTAGCTCCGCTTGTATAAGTATGTTGTAAAGGATGTCTTGATTTGTGTAGGGTCTCGATGATTTCCGGCAAAAACTTCTCTTGAATAATTTCACCTCATTAATTCGGGCTTCTCGGGGACAGGCTTGGCACTATGGAAACTATGAAGTTCACGATGATGTCTCACCCATGGATTTAAATGTTTTGTATAATGGCAGGCAATATTTGTATAATAGGTTACCATTCGCAAAAACTTGTATAGAGATCAGTAGCTGCTCGTGAGGAAGGGCGTTAGAACGATGTCCCTTCACCATTTGTCACAATAAACAATTTTTCAGAGCAAAATACAAAATTTTATTTCAGTCCAGTTTCTTCCCTTTAACTGATTTTGAGGTATTATTAAAAATTAAAATCTCCAAATGTAGAAGAACGTCTG
Source organism: Cosmopolites sordidus (assembly GCA_031761425.1). NCBI lineage: Eukaryota > Metazoa > Arthropoda > Insecta > Coleoptera > Curculionidae > Cosmopolites > Cosmopolites sordidus. The sequence goes on along the minus strand of JARFXV010001770.1, from coordinate 207,080 downwards.
TTGATCCATCACACCAAATAATGCGGATAAAAATTCCATCCTCTCGTCACAATTTTTACATCGTTGGACATTTACCTCCAGCGATCGTACGCCACTTCAACTTCTCTCGTCGTTTTAATTAATTTAATTTAAAAATTTACGTTCTCCCAGGGAGTAACTTGGGGAAACTTTTTAGATCACATTATACTTCTCTTAAGAGTATTCTACTAAACAGTGAAATAGAGAGCGCTCGAACTTGCCGGAATAAAAAGAAAAAAATTATTTTTGAAAGGTAAATTATAAAATTGGTGGATTTAATCAAACTTACCTCTGTTACAGGCACTTTATAATACGGTTATCCTAATGACAGTAAATATACTCTATACGCTTATCTTCAGGTGATCTTTTCATGCTTCACTTGGCACGTTTGTACTGATCGTGTATATTCTTGTTAGTTTAGGTGTATGAAAATAAACCGCGTTCCCGAAATTTGACCTTAGATTGTTCGTCTTTTGATCAGGTTTTCGAGTAATTCGCCCCACAGTGCACCATTTGGCAATGAAAAGAACAATGAGGACTGAAAAAAAGATAATCAAAGGTTAACGAACAAGCTAACAGAATTCCTCACTGTCCAAAACAAAGAACAGAACAGTACAATGATGATTACATAAACTTTTGTTTAAGAGTAAACAAAGATCAACATGCAAATTAGGAGTCTCGGTATTAATAAAAATGATCTATACAAAACACTTTCAGCGGGAGCAAAAATGTATTAGATTAAACCCATTTGTCTCTATTTGTTTATTTTAATTGCACTAAAGTGTGATGTGCACAAACTAAATGATTTTCAATAAAACTATAGTTTGGTATATCATAACACAGATCAACAAATTTAAACTTTTTTGAGGTTACATTGATAAAAATAGGTGTATATGAAGTATTTTGTTACTTCTTTTGTTACAGGTAGAGAAAAAAAGGAGACGATATATTATTACAATCTAAGATTTAGTTAATATAAATGTTTAAAACATGTTAAATCTATGCAAAGACATTACTGAGGATTATATGAATAAAAAATATATTACATGAGATGTCATACAATGACAAAAACTTTAACTTTTTTCTCTTGCGTTCTGCAGTATCAACTTTTTTTTTAAAAGCCAACAGTAGTCGCCCAACATAGATGCGTCCTGATGAAAAAAACCAAATGGGAGTGTAAAAAATAAATTTTTTAGGACATACGGCACCCTAGGTTTTTATAGGCTTTCAGGAGTTTGTAGCGTTCACAAATTCTTGATCGCTACTAGGAAGTTTATTTCGGGCGAATTTTTAATTAAAAGAGCTCCTGTATCCTTAGGACAAGGCCAACATCGTCTATCTCCAAATCTCCAGGTGAGCGGTCGTTTTCGCGCCTTACCCTTCCGACAGAGATACGTTGGAGGTTTGCTGGCCAAGTCATGCCTAGGCTTAATTTTTCTGATATTCTTGTAGAGGGTTTTAAGACCCGGCAGCAGAGAATCCGGTCAACAGAGACCAGACCATTGAAAGACCACCTATTTTTTTTTTAACCTTACTCTTTTTGGGGCCACATGGCACAGCACCCCGCATGAGGATACCGAATTGCCTGTAGACGTATTCAGGGTTTTTGGACACCCAGTACGGGATAGGCAAGAAGAGGAACAATCAGGAAATAAGGCCAAACATATTTTTATTATATTTTCATATACAGATAGATCGCAGTTACCATTTTTTTTTAAATTATCTATTTGCCGTTTGACCATGTTTGATTACCCTTGAGTTATATATTTCTTTTTACTATTGTCAGAATAGAGTTAATAACCTCTAATTTATAAGTATAGGGATATAGAGAGACCAGCTGGTGTAGTTTAGAGCGATTTGTTTATTTTTTTTTTTCGATAAGGTTTTGCAAACCACCTTCCATAAACCTTCCTGTGCCTTTTATTTAATAGTGTTATTTTTTCCATCTTTTAATGTGCTTTGTGTCGTTTTTTTTAGTGTGCTTTTGAGAATTAAATGTATCAAGTCCAGTAAACAGTTTTATTTAAGATAGACGCCTTCCCGGTTCCAGGGCCTTTTTTAAATATCAGATATATTAACGAACCGAGTGGCGCTCCTTTTGTCGTGCAGCTTCATTCTGTTCTAGACCTTCTTCCCGGTGTACCCGGCGAACAGCTGTCGTCGCTGTGATCTGTATTTTCTTATTTTGTTCTCAAAAGAGAAAATAATAGGTCACAAGTTCATCTATGAGGGTTTTATAGTTTTCATCTTTTTTGCGTTTTGCCAGAAATCCTTTTTCTATACTTACAAAACACTTCCAAGCTGCCAATTTCTTTTCATTTATTTTTTCTTGAAAATGGAAATCACCTAGAAGTTTCCTTATTTGAGGTTCAATAAATATACCTTCTTTTAGTTATGCATTACTTAATTCAGGATTTTTTTCTTTTAAGTACTTGAAACCGGACTTTGACTTTAAAATAAATCGTCCGCATATATAACAAAACTAATCCGATGGATTTTTGCAAAATCGCCGACTAGAACTTGCCATTTTATATAAAATCGACTTAAACATTTAACTGTACTATAAACGAGACAGAAACAAACTAAACTACAGAAAACTATAAAACTTCCCTTAAAGGTTTGTAGAATACTGTGGATATACCCCCTTTACGGTCTTATGATAATTCCTACATTATCTAGTCCAAAGTCAAGTACAACTAATTTCAATGGTCCCATGATATAAGAGAGAGGCAGGTACTTGAAAATGGGACATGCTAAGCCACTTCTGTGAAAAGGTGTTTGAATAAATATCTAAATGAAATGCAAAAAAAGCATATTCTTCAATGTTACAAAAATCATGTCGATCTGTATAATTAAAGCAGAATGCAACGCTTATTTTGTTGATTTAATCGATTGTAGAGGATATAATACTTTCAAATAATAACTTAACTTCAAATAATAATAAGAATAATAACTTCAATAAAAAAAACTTCAAAAAAAGATCGTAACATTTCTAGAACACACAATGACAGGATGGCAAACTACTTTGTATGTTGTGTCCGGCATCCAGAAAATATTTTAAGGAAATTCCCATTAACAGAGGAATTTTTCAGGGTGACTCAGTGAACGCATTATGGTTCTGTGTAGCACTTAATCCATTGTCAAGAGGATTACAAAAAACGGGATATGGTTATTAGCTAAAATCTAACAATTCAACATCCAGAATCAGCCATAAATTTTACATTGATGACCTGAAACTTTATACATCCAGTTCAGGTCAAATGGAGAACTTAGTTAGGGCAGTCCATCGAATGAGTACAGACATAGGAATGAAATTTGGCATAAGCAAGTGTAAAACTCTCGATGTAAAGAAAGGTAAATTAAGGAAGGCAGACAACATATACATAAATCGTCAAATAACTGTAATGGCCATGGATGGAAATGAAACATAAATATTTACGAATCGCGCTAACAAATAGTATATGACATAAATTAATGAAGCAGAAACTAACAGATGCATTTAAAACTAGACTGAAGGGCATTCTCAAATCAAAGCTTAATGCTGGCAACATATCAACAGCGATTAATACCTTTGCGATTCCTGTGTTGACGTACTCCTTTGGCATCATCAAATGGACAAAAACTGAATTTGAAAATATCGACAGAATAGTGAGAACAACACTAACCAAATTTCGCATGCTAGAGCTGCGATTGAACGAGTCTATTTACCTAGAAAAAAGGGTGGTCAATGCATTCTGAGCCTAAAAAACCTCCACTATACACAACTGGAATAACTCAGAAAATATTTTTACAATCATCAGCATATTCCACTCCACAAATCAGTTATTGAAGCTGATGCTAACCTAACTCCATTAAACCTAAAAACTAAACAATATGTTCCCCTAGAGCGTGTTGAACCTGAAGATAAGCTATTAAACAACTGGGCTAACAAGGTGTTGCACGGCAGATTTTACAATGCCATTCATAGTGAAATAGTCGATTCTGCCGCTTCTGTGGGTTGGCTTACGGCAGGTACTGTATTTCCGGAGACAGAGGGCTTTCTTTTGAGCATACAAGACAACGTCACTAACACCAGGAAACCATCGATCACATACTGAGTGGCTGCACTCAGCTTGCAAGCAACAAATACCTTGGACTCCACAACTTGGTCGCGACAATAGTATACCTTGAAATCTTTAAAGAATATGGAATTCCAGTTGACATCGCCCTTCCTTACTACCGATTCAAATCTCAACCAGTTATAGACAACGACATATACCGCGTGTATTGGGATAAGGCAATATTAACGGTTAAAGAGTTTGTCCACAACAGACCTGATATCACTGTCCTAAACAAAAGAAGCACAACTCATTGACATAGCGGTGCCAAACAACAACAACATGACAGAAAAACATTACGAAAAATTGAAAAAACACACCAACTTAAAAAATGAGATTATAAAGATATGGAAATTGAGGTCTGCCAAAGTTGTGCCTGTTATAATATCATCTATGGGAGTAGTACCAAAAATGTTGAGCACTTCTCTAAAAACAATTGGTATTCCGAACAACATTATTATGAAGTTCCAAAAGGCAATAATAATACAAGCGGCATCTATCGTGAGATCTTTTCATGGCTGGGAAAGCTGAAGAGTACTCTTGGATAATCTGTCCCGAGTACTTTTTTTCGGAGATCCGGGTGTTCACCCGTGAAAAAAAACTTCAATAACTTCTATACTTTAACTATTTTAACCATTTAATAATGGGAGTATTGAACGTTAATCTTCTAATAATAACGGCTAGAAAAAAATTAAGAGCTTCCACTGGAAACACGTGCTTTGAAATTGTGATGAAATGAAAATTTTATGATTATGTGTATAAAAAATTTATAGTTTTTATAGTATAGAAAATGTTATATTAAAAGCTATCTTTAAGGCTGTAAAAAATATTTACTTAGTTTCGGATCTATAGATAAAGGTACGAATGGCCGGAAAAAACCCTTCATTGGTCAGAAAAATAGGGACAAAAAGATATTAGTTCGATAAAATACGTACATTATCCGTTAGATTTTTGGAAATCAGTTATTTTTACCGACAAAAGCACGTTTTGTTTATTTAGTTTCGATGGCCGTAAGACTACAAGGAGAAAAAATAAGACCGCGCTTTACTTTTTATTTTATTAATATACTTTATTACTCTCAGAATGGACAAACATGTCAAGTGGTATAACAAAAAATTAGTAGATTTAATGTCTAGACGGTTTTAGACTGTCAGAAATAATAATTGATACAGTACAGAATTACTGACATTTATTTTTATCCTTTTTTAGAAACTTTTTGGGTGCACAAATATTGTTTCCCGTTCAACATTGTGATTTCAAGAACTATTATTTATTGAACTTTATATTCTGTTTTAATTATGTAATAATAATAAAAACTTAACAATATTATGCGCATAAAATGCGCGCGGATGTTTAGTTCGTCTGCATGTTGTTTGTGCATTGTTAGTTTTCTTCTTTTCTTTTTTCCTTTTTTTTGAAGTGAAAACTTCTTTAGCCGCGTTGAGCGATTTTCGGTAGGGGCAAAACTTATGGGTGCGTGTCACCGACATGCTAGTGACATGTTGCGCCAGACTGACGACGCTAATGTGTTTTAAATGTGTTTTATTGTGTTTTAAATTAAGTTGTGTTTTAGATAATCATTATTTTAATTGTTAAATTGTCGAATCACTGTGCGGTACAAGAGTAAGTACTTAATATGCTAATATTTTTATGTAGTAAAATGAATAACAAAAACAACGCATTTATTTTCGAATATTTCCAATTTTGATATCAATATTTGCGTTAAAAAATTTGATATTATTTATTTTTCTAATATTTAATCTCTGCAACACATCATGCAATGAATATTTCATAGTGGCTTAGGAGTTATCTTACTAGCGTGGTAAAACAGATTTCTAGTTTTATTTTTGTCGCGGATTTTAAAATTAAAAATTCTATAAAACTTTATAATAAATTTAATTTCTCAAAATTATTCTTTATTGGTTTAAATTGTAAAAAATAAAATACGTGTTTTGTTATTTTTTGCAAAATGATTATTTATAAACTTATAACATTCAATTTCACCATTAGAACTACAAAAAAGTATTGTAGTATAATTAGTTTTTCTAAATGTCCATTTTTGTATATTTATTTAGATACTCGATTATACGTGAAAAAAAATTATACATTTAAAGAATAATTAATTTAAAAATTAAAAAAAAAAAAACACAGTTATTTCAAAGTTTCAAGTTTTCACTTCTGTCGGTTGTCCCCATGACTGCCAACTTTTTTTTTGTATACACTTATTGCAATATATGTTTATATGCTACATGCTAAGTTTGTATTGTTAAAAGAGAGGAAATGAAGAAAAAAAAATCCTTCACTATATATAGGTATACAAGAAACGTCCAGAGGAAGTTTAAAAACTATCAACAATTACTTTATTTGCTCATTATTAATTAATTAATGTATTTGAAAGTGCTTATTTAAGCAAAAATATTCCGTTGGTAAATGTATTATTACAAGAAAGAATAAATTATAAATGTAAATCGCATATTTAATTTTGTCGATATTTACAAAGCTCTCATCTCACTAAATCAATATAAATAGTTAGATACAATCATCAACATCTCCTAAATATTTAATTACAATTAACTTTATTATAATCCGATTATATGTTGGATATTTCAAAATAAATACAGCTATGCACAGGTTCATTGACATTCAATGTCAAGGACGTAGGCGACAAAGAGAATGGCAAATGTTGCAGCTGTAGGTTTTCAAGATGTTTAGATGGCGATAATAAGCAAATAAAATAGACAATGGCAATATAAATGTATTTTTACAAAATTTTATGTTTATAATAATTTTATGTTTATAATAATTTTATGTTTATAATATTTTATATACCGTAAAATATTGTGCAAATGTGCAATTTAATTCAGTGTCTTTTTTCGTAAAAAATCAGAATTTTCTCACTATGCTCAAAATAATTTTCAACATTTTCGATGACCTTAGTTCAACAAAAATATGCCCTCGCAAAAAATATTATCAATTTTGATGAGTAAAATTATTAATGTCGTGCGCGTGTGGTGTTAATTATCTTCTGGATCCAAACTGTGCGGAACCCATCTTCCACCTATCCCAATTTTTCCAAAGTAATTTAGTAATAATATATGCAATAATATATGTAATAATATATGCATTATTGCATAAGTTATTCGAGAAAATTATTTACAAAATTATTGTTTGTTGTCTGCAGTTTATCAGTAGAGTTTTATATATTATGACAGTATCATTCGTAAATGCTTATTAATAATTCCATCCAAATTTTAGCTACTGCTTACATTTTTAAAAATTTTGCAATTTGTATAGTTTCATGTTTCGGTTTGTTCGGAAAGTTCATAGGAATTTTTTTACGAAAATGAGAAACATAAATAGAATAGTGGATGAAATATCCCAATTGAAACTCAACAATTTTTGCCGGGTCTTGATTGAAAAGTGCGGTAGTGCATTATCATGATGAACTGGAGGAAGCACTAAAAAAGTTAAAGATTGGAAAAGCTGCAGGCTGTAACAATATATATCCTGAGTTCTTGAAATATGCCAAATAAATTCTTGAAAGATGCCAACCGAAAGCTAAAGATTGGCTAACCGCAATATTTAATCAAATGCTGACCACATGCCATATCCCAAAATTGCTTAAAACAATGAAAGAAATTGTCGCGAAGCAGCTCACTATAGGCTGATTCCTTATTATGCCTGACTTATAAACTGCTGGAGAGAATCATCTTACTACGAGTACAACCCTGCATAGAAAGAATTACACCAAAGGATCAGACTGGATTCAGAAAAAAAACGAAGCATGCGATGACACTTACCACACACATAGAAGTTGGCTTCCAACGTAAGCTAAAAACTAGTGTAATGACCTATGACATCGTTTGACGCGAGGGTCCCCTGACGAAATGTATGAAGACTGTCCCCTGCTCTAAACTAACAAAGCTCCTGAATAACATGCTTTCTAACGGGGTCTTCCGGGTATTCTTGGTCGATAAAAAGAGTAGATGACGTAGAGTCAACAATGGTCTGCCCCAAGTCTTCTATTGCCGCTGCTTTTTAATCTCTTTGAAGCGGATATTCCAGTATCTCAATCAAAGATCTTCCAATGCGCGAATGATGTTTCGCTGACTTATCAAGGAAACACCTCCGCAAGATGTGAGATGACACTATAACAGGAACTCCAAATTCTAAAAGATTACTTCCATATATAGCTAGTCGAATTGAACCCCAGCAAAACAAAAATGTGCGAATTCTACTTAAACAACAGAGAAGTATACACTCACTTACAAGTAAGCGTCGACGACACACAACTGAAGCGCAACGAGCAACCTAAATATTTCGGAGTTATGCTGAATCGAGACCCATAAACATCATCCAAGTAAAAGTGTAAAAAAGTTGCCTCCAGAGTCAATATAATCCAGAAATTAACTGGCACAAATTGAGGACCAAACGCTGACGCTCTCAAAACTGCAACACTTTCACTTGTATACTCGGCTGCTAAATGGTGCTCACTGGTATGGCTTAATAGAGCACACGTATCCCTGAAGACACACAACCGAATAGTGCTCTACGTATTATTACCGGCACACTGAGGCCTACGCCTTTCCAATGGCACCCAGTTTTAGCTAATAAGAAGGCTAGCCCTAGGCGTACCCGTGCTAATTCAATACTTCATGATAAGCTACAACATTTTCCCAAACTAAGGCTACAATTCAGAAAATCTCCGGGCCCATTGGTCCAACTATAACAAAAGAAGAGTTCTATCTGGAGCAGAAATGGAGAAAAGTGTGGTCTGCTATGGTCCCCCATAATGGATACCTTATACACTATCCGTCAGAACGTGTTCCCGGCTTCGACCTACCTCAATGAGAATCGGTCCAACTTAACCGATTTCGAACAGGCCAAGGAAGGTGTAACTACTTAATGACCGAAGGGGTAGGACCGAGATTCCTTCGTGTGACTTCAGCGTAGACCAGCAGACCACAAACCACATAGTACGAATGCCCTCGAAGACTCTTCGTTGATGGTCTCATCAAACTATATAGAACATTTGCCTCAGTTGTGCCATATATTCTTAGTTTAGATTTAGTGTTGTAATAGTTTGTACTTTATGTTTGGTTTGTTATATACTCGATCTTATATTTCATTCTTGTAATGCCATACGAAATAAAAAAATCATGATGAAACATGACGCCTTTCCTGTTTACTAATTCAGGGCGGATTTCTTCGATTGCTGCGTTCAACCAATATATTTGTGAACAGTAGAGGTCTCTGTTATATTATCTGTATACCATCAAACGCAAAGCCTAATTTTCTTCGGATGAAGACCATTTCTTGACGTACTTAAAACATCTGCCCTGAAAACCCACATGATTTTTTTCATTGCACGTTATTCTTCACAATCCACTTTTCATCTCCAGTTAACATCGGAATCAGAAATGGAGAAAAAAATTAAAAAATGGAGTATATTAGAAAAATTAAAATTATATTGATTCGCAAGTTTTTATGGACTTAAAATTCAGTATGTTAGAAGGTTTGTTCACATTCAAGGTTTCCAAAACGGAATAGGGTTTCGTCAATATATTTCTAAGATGTTTTCAAATCCTCATATCAGTATCCTCATAGAAGTAACACCAATTAACCTCATAAAAGTAACACGATATATCTTCACAGCTTTTCAACAGACAACTGATATACGAGGGTAGAGTAAAAAGCGAGATAATGTTTAAATGAAATATTGTTTTTTGATGGAAAATCGATTTATTTTTTATTGAAATGTCCCTTTGGTTTTATGCACTTCGATCGACGATTTTTCAATTTTCTTATGTCTTTCGAAAAGTACTTGTTGAAGAAAATAAAATAATCCTCTGTTTCATCGACGTTCTCTTCATTTGGTGTTAATTTCTTTCTAGCCAACCTTTTCTTTAAATTTGTAAAGACAAAAGAAGTCGGAGAGAGTCAAATCCGGAGAATGAGACGGATATGGTATGCATTCGAAGCACAAATTAATCAGTTTCGCTGTTGCAACGTACAACGAATGGGCGAGTGCACTGTCGTGATAAAACATCATTTTAATCTTTTTCAAATGAGGTAATTTTTTATCATCGAGAATATCGTGAAATTTGTCCACTAATACACCATAATACTATCCGATCATCGCCTTTTCGTTTTACAAATAGTCGAAAATAATGCCATGCAAATCCCAGACAACAGTGACCCTGACATTTCCGTCTAATAAAAGCATCTTCGCTTTCTTTAGGTTACGTTCGTCAAACAAAACACACTGTTTTAATGAATAGCTTCAAGAACTCCTTGAGATTGCGCTTATACAGGGTAATCCCTAAGCTTAGATTTTTTTAACAGCGCATAAAACTTTATAAAATTAACATTTTTTGTAATACAATTTTTCAAAAAACTCAAAGATAAAAAACTCAACATATTAATTCGAAAACAACATTCATTCCGGTCCTGCGCCTTGTACTTAAAAAAAAGGTTCAAAGTGGTTGCCGATCTGTTCCACACAAAGTTGGACGCGACGTACCCAAGAGTTGGTGCATGTACGTAATAGTGATAAAGGTCTTCCCCCAATAGTCTCACCATCCTACTCTATACGATCAATAAGTTCTTTTCTTGAATTAACTGGCGTTTTAAAAACTATGCTTTTCAAGTAACTCCATAAAAAGAAATCACAAGGGTTAAGATCTAGTCACCTAACCGGCCACGCAACTGGCCCTCCACGACCTACACATTTATTACTAAAAGTTATGTCTCGTACTTCACGCCTAAAAATAGCTCCATCGTGTAGGAACTACATATTCTTCAAGACATTCAAAGCTACATTTTCTAGAAGATCGGAAAAATTATTTTGTAAAAAATCGAAATAGTTTTCGCTCGTTATACGATCCTTCATTATAAAAGGCCCAACAAGAATACTGTTGACAATTGCCGTCCACACATTAGCTGAAAATCTATGTTGAAATGGTGTTTGCCTAGAAGCATTTCGTGTAAATAAAGCCAAGTCCATAACCAAAATGTTTCTGGTAAAGTTTTGAATAGTCTCATGTTGGTGTAAGAGCTACTCGTAGAACTGAACTGTGTTAGGGTCTTGTGGCTTTAAGGTTTGAACTCGTTGCACATGAAATGGGTACAACTGATTTTTCCACAATGTTATGAAAACTTTTGTTTTGCTTTAGTTCGACTTGCCGTGTTATTTCTCGAATACTTGTTGGGTCTTCCTCGACAAATTCAAAATTTGTTCCTCCCATTTCACGTTTTCAAGTCCTCTCGGTTTCGCCACATGCCCTCTACGATGTTCCCTCAAATCACCGATGCCTCTGGCTCTTTGCATAACCCGAATAAGTGATTTTGGCAATGGATGAACCCGAAAACGTTCAGCTGTCATCGCTGAGATGTAGTATTGGAGCTTTGATGGAACTCTCCATAAATTAACAGCATGTCAACTAATTCAATATTCTCAAACACGTGGGTCATTTTATTTTTTCAAAAATCACATTCGTTTTTCTATAGGGGTTCTGGCGCAAAATCCGTATCTAACCTCCATCTTGTCGTGTCTTGACTTGTTGCCTGATGGCTTTGCTGCAAGGTAATACGCCAGCACGATTTGGAGGCGACCACAATTTTGTCTGGCTCTAAGCCATATCGAAGCCGCTGACTAGTTACAAAAATACAAAGCAGATGGAGTACTGAAAGCACTTTTAAGCACTGAAAGCATCCGGCTTCATCCGACCTGATTATCGGCGTGACTGTGCGGTAACTCTATCGCAATCACAGTCAATAGTATAAAACTTCTCTAAACAGGAAATTGATGGGCTATGGACGGGCTCTTAAAATATTACTGCGATGGCTTGCTCCACTACTTTCTCTCGATAAAACCCCATCCTAATAAAATAAAGCTATTAAGATGATTTAAATGTACATGGATAATTCTCGGCAATGATACCCACCTCGTTTCACACGTTGTGAACACCACGGGGAGGGACGCGGAAGTGCAAACCTCAATCTTGATTCATAACAACGGGCGGCCTTTTTTGGTTAGGTTTCTCACCGATAGATGGTAGCATATGAACATAGCTGTAAATTAGTGGTTACGTTTCCCACCGATAGAAGGCAGCCTATGAAGTTAGCTGTAAGTTAGTGGTTTGGTTTCTCACCGCTAGTTGGCAGCACTGGAGGCCACTTGTATTTTGTGTTGGTAGTGAGTTCTAGGGCTTCGCTCCCCAGAAATAACGGGATCATTAGGGCTACATTTTTTAGGAAAATAGCGGTGCACAAGAGCCACTATTCAGAATCAAATCTTGGCCCGTAACAATGGATGGAGTTTTCATGAGCCTTTGGGATGATGTAACGGTAGGATTCAAAATAATTAACTTCATACGCTACCTTCTCTCGGCGGGAAAGCAAACCAAAAAAGACTGCCTGTTTTTATGGACCAAGATAGAGGTTAGGTACGGATTTTGCGCAAGTACCACTATAGAATAACTGATAGTTGAGTCAGAAAACTGACAGTAAAATACAAGATAAGAAAATTAAAGGAATGCATAATTCACAAAAAACGATAAAAATTAATAATCTTTTGTTAATTATTTATTGTTTAAATTATTTTAATGGCCAGTCTTGGTTTTTTAAAATTTATTAAAGGCTGTAGCAATCTAATTTTAGAGATATTTAAAAAATTGAATTATAAAAAAATGTTTTATCGAGTTTTATACGCCGTTAAAAAAGTCTCAACTTATAAATCACCTTGTATATGTCTAAACACCGCTGTAAAGTGGTCACCCTATTAAACAAATACAGTACTCATTATGCTGATCCTTTTCTCAGGCCAAATGTCGGTGTAGAATATTCGGTACTCTTTCGTCCAGTAGTTGTTAACAATTTTCTCAATGGTCATCAAAAATAGGTGCTAATATTGGGCTAGTTCAATCACGCCGAAACTCAATAAACCACTTATGAACCATAAAATGTGGAAGAACAAACTCCCCATAATACTTTTTCAACCTCTTGTTGGTTTTATCCTCGTACATATTTTCGATTTCAATGGATGGAAAATAACAAACGAACATTTATTCGTATCAAGGACTAAATTATATTATTCGGGATGCTATGAAATGATACGAAGATCGATATTGACTAAGTTTAAAATCAAAGTAACATTATCGAGATTAAAAGATAAATTAATTGTGTATAATCCACATTATGAAGGGTATGGATAAGGGAATATAGGGTATGGAGTGAAATATAGCGTGTCGGAAATATGAGAGTTGCTATTTATGTATCCGGAATAATAAATAAAAACAAATATTTACCATTGAATATAGTTTTATTGTGTCTCAAAATATTCTCCGCGATGATTGATACAATTTTTCCATTCCGATTAAGGTATCTCCAAAACATGCATTTTGAAAGCATCAATCGCTTCTTCTAGCATCGAAAATCATTGATCACGTAGTTTATTCTTCACGGACGGAAACAAAAAGAAATGATTGGGTGTCAAATCAGAATTGTACGGTGGATGACCTATCAATTCGATGTTTTCACCGGTGAAATATTGAGTTGTTCGATCCAATGTGTGAGAACTCGCATTGTCAAGGTAAAGAATGATACTGCGTGGATGGTTGTTTTTTCTTATTTCTTCAAAAACTTCTCGCAAACAAATGATTGTGTACCATTCAGAATTAGACCATTCTAGGATTCGCTAGTGGCATTGTGGCCGCATGCTCATTTATCCTAAAAAAACAGCCTACCATTTTAGCTCATTTTGAAAGATCCATACAGCCGACTATTGTTTACTTTCGGGGTCAAACGCATAGATCCAAGATTCGTCACCTGTGTAGATGTTATACACGTCGTTTGACGCACCACGAATATTATTTTTCGAGCATTTCTTTGCACTAATCGACACGAGCCATTTTTAAACGATTGTCAAATTATGCGGAATCCAAGGCGCACAAATACTTTTTACGACTAAATGGCCGTGTAAGATCTTGTGTATACTTGTGATACTAATGCTAAATCTTGCTTTATCATTTTGCTCACAGTATCAATGTTTTTTGGCACAACAAGCGATTTTGGATGACCTTCTTTAAATTCGTCCGTGAGCGAACGCCGGTCATTATTGAATTTACTAAACTAGTAATCTATAATGGTTTTAGATAGTGATTCATTGTCAAAAGTCGAAGTGCGTTGATCGAGAGATAATCCACGTTAAAAGTCGTAGTAAATCATCGCACGAAAATTCTCATGAGTTAATTTTATTTTTTGTTTATTTCAAGTCACTAAACAACACAAATAGCATCTGTATGACAAAACGCTCTGAGTACGTATACAATCAACATTTTTAATGTCAAACTTTACGATGTATATGTCAGATGGTGCCTTGCAACACCATTGTTGCCAATTCCGGATACATAAATAACAACCCTCGTATAAATAAGAACAAAATGGGACTAAATGCGGATCTCTGCAATAATATTAATTAACTATTAACTAATGCAGTCTGGCACTGTTATTTACAAATCTATTAGATGCCCAAAATAAATATTGAGTTTGATTGTTGTGCTTTACGTCAGTATACCAACGACCTAAATCTTCTAGCGTTTTTCTCCTGACTGTTTAAAATTCAAAAAAGATTTAAAGGCCTTTCGTTTTGCTCTACCATTATACACCTACCCCTTCTGTTTCCCTTTAGTTTAAAGCAACATTTAATGTTCCTTTTACAAGCCAAAAATTCAACATCGATTTAATCATTGCTTTCTTTATTCTTATTTTATATTTATCAGACATATTGTACCACCAAAATAAATTAAGTCTTATATTTTCATATAATAATATATAATAATAATCAACATGATTTGTATTCATATTATCGTTAATATTAGCTTGAAAAGAGCACTTGTATATTTAGCCAGGTTTTCTGTCAGTTTTAGTTGCAATTACACTGAACTTTATTTATAACCGTTTCACTGTATATAACCGTTTATAACCGTTTCACGTTAGCTAAATAACTAAACTTGTAGTCTATTTTTAAAATATTACTTTCCAGACCTTTTTTCAGACAGATTTTTCATACCTTTTCTCACCTCTTTCATTTTTATTCGTCAGCTATAGAAAACGCATGCATTGTACGCCATATATTAACAATATAGGTTTTTACAACACCACTTTAGGGCCACTTGAACTTTGACAGTGTATAGCAGCCACGTTGGTGCAGCTACAGCTGTCAAATATAGAGGTTACTCTAATTAATCATCATGGAAAGCTACAGTGTTGAGCAATGCGTAGAAATCATTAAACTTTACTATCAAAATGACTGCTCAGTTCAAGCTACGTTCCGTAAGCTACTTAATTTTTACGGTGCACACAAATGTCCTGTTTAGTCGACTATTCGTCGTTTGGTGGACAAATTCGAATCAACTGGTTCAATAAACAATCAAACCACCCGTAGGTCGTTGAAACGTAAGGTGTGCAGAAAACATTGCTCCAGTGAACGAGAGTGTGCGGGATAACCCGAGGCAGTCAATTCCTTGTCGTGCCCAAGTCTGGCCTTTCAATTGACTTCAATTGACATCAACAACTACAAAATTCAATCGACGCAGGAACTGAAGGTAAACGACCATTGGCAGCGTTGCGCATTCGCTGAATTAATCGAAGTAGACGCAGCAACGAGGTCCATTTTTTGGATGAATGGCTATGTCAACAAGCTAAATTGTCGCATTTACAGAGATAATAATCCATATGATACCCATCAGCTGCAAATGCATACAGGAAAAGTCACAGTTTGGTGTGGATTTTGGTACATATCGATGATCACTAATTTTGGAAGTAAATTGGAAGATATTGATCTCAACGACCTGTGGTTCTAACAAAATGGCCATACGTGCCACGCAGCGAATGCAATGACAAATTCGACAGCATGGTTTTCTCACATTTCGGCGACGTTAATTGGCCATTGAGATTGGGTGATTTTGATTTCACGGCATTAGACTTTTTCTTGTGGGGCTACGTTAGATCACGAGTATAATGCGTGAACATGGCACAGTGTGCAGAGCGCGTACTCAAATGTTAGAGGTTGTCAGGAAATTTTATTAATAGTTATATGACGATCAGAACCAATCAAAGACAAAAATACCCACGGAAGAACAAATGCCAGATATCCTAGTGGAGGAAGTGACAAATGCTATAGAATTGATGAGAAGCGGCAAGGTTCCAGGAAAGGACAATGTAACTGTCGAAATGCTAAAAGCTGGTGGTCGGACTACATATAAAACACTGGCAAAATTATACTCAAAATTCCTCATAGAACAAAAAGTACCTTACTTATGCAATAATGCAGAACTGATCATTTTACATAAAAAAAGGAGAACAGGAAGATTTCAAAAATTACCGTCCAGTAAGCCTCCTATCAGTAATGTACAAAATTTTCACTAAGATAATATCTAAAAGAATATTAAGAAAAGACGAAGTGAATGACGCACAACCAAGAGAACAAGCAGGATTCCGAAGTTGATTCAGTACAATGGATTACACCCAGGTTGTACAGTCGACTATAGAAAGGCACAACGAATACCATGCCACTGTGTTACTGGCTACTATGAAAAAGCAATTGACTTAATCTCAAAGCAGGCCATAAGGGATACATTGCTTAGCCAGGGAGTAGTCAAAGCATATGTAAACCTATTAGGATCGATATATGATGGAACTAAAGCGACAATTCACATTCATGATCTTGAAGTCGGAATTAACGTAGAGCGAGGTATACGGCAGAGTGATACAATATCACCTATTCTTTTCTAGGCCTGTCTTGAAGAAGTATTCCGTAATTTAGATTGGAAACAGGATGGTGTAAAGATCAATGGTACAAATTTAAACTATCTTTTAGGATTTGCAGATGAAATCGTTCTTCTTTCACAAGACCCAGAGGAGCTGCCAAGACGCATATAAACTTGAAAAAGAGTCAAGTTATGTTCAATAAATTCGTTGGGAACAAACGAGTTTCAGGAAGTTTTAGGAAGGGATTTGAATGTGGATCACTTTATATATCTTGGGCAAAGGATTTCAATAGAGGGGGATACCGCCCGGGAGATGAAACGGTATATTAATTGTGACTGATTGTGTCGGTCAATTGTGGCATTTCGCAGGCTCAACATAGTATTTAAGAACAGACTCCCACTTTGCCTGAAAAGATCAGAAAGTCTTCGATCAGTGCGTTCTACCCGTTATGACATATGGCAGTGAAACCTGGACACTCACATCGCAATCATTTCACGCAGAGTAGCACAGAAGGGAATGAAAAGATGTATGCTTGGCATTACAAGACGAGACAGAAAGCTCTGCACATGAATCAGGGAACAAATGAAACTGTATAACATCATTGGAAGAGAAAAGCAATTAAAATGGACATGGGCAGGCCATATAGCGTAGCGATGGGACGACAGATGGACTAAGGCAATCCTGGAGTGGATACCGCTTGATCGCAAACGTTCGCGAAGAATGCGGAATGCACGATGGACTGATGACATCGTTAAGTTTATCGGATCCAAGTGGCAGAGAAAAGCCCAGGACCGTGAAAGTTGGAAACATGCTCAAGAGGCCTTCATCCTGCAGTGGATCGACACAGGCTGATAATGAGAGACTAGACTAGAATTCAAATAACCCAACTAGGTAAGTGGATAAACAAATTTCCCTAAAAACCAAGAAACTCATACTAGAGATGGATGTGGTGATGATATAGGGGATCAGATGGTGAGGGGCGGACATAGTAGAATTACAAATGACACTTGACCAGCGAAGGTTATTAGTCATGAGGATAATTAGTAAAGCGACAATGAATAGTCGTGAGTCGGTATGTTTTGTTTTGGTAACTAGACTTGCTTAAATATTGGGAGTATAAGAGTGGAATGCAGAAGAAACTGTTTTTATTTAGCCAGAACTTATTATTATCCAAGAGATTTCTGACTCAATTGCACAAAATAAAAATTTTATAATTATATGAATTGGACTCTCGACCATCCATTTATAGTCACCCAAAATAACCTTATGGTTTGAGATACAGACAATGAAAACATACAATGATAGGAAAATATAATAGTGCAGAGCAGATCATGAACTTCACGGTACGTGTCGAGTGGAATAGTTCCCATGACACCAAATGATGCTAGATAAGTCAGAGCGCAGCCAAGTTTTGTAAAAATGGGGTGGGAGGGGAGAATTTTTATTAACTTGAAAGAGAAATAACTAGAGAAATACAATAGTAGGAGTATAAGTTAGGGAATCAGAATTAATTAATGTGAGATCGAGACTGTGAAATAAATCACGGACTTAATCTGAATGATAGAATGTTCTATAAAAAGTATCACAGGGAGGTATCAAAGTATCAAGAAAGTGTTATCACTACGAACTACTGTTCAGAGCAAGAACATGGGTTTTCGCAAATGCAGTGGCCCATCGGAAGGTAAGCACTGGTCGTTGGTAATAGGATTTGACCTAAAAGCTGCTGCATGGTGACTTAATAGAAAGGAACACTCCAATCGTCCGATCGAGTTTATTCTCAATGGTGCTCAAGAATATCTTAATAAAAATGTATTCTAATCTCTTTAGGAGATGGGTGTTGTACTTAAAGTATGCTGTACTTTTGGTCAAAATTATTTCTACTTACTAGGATGCATTTCTGAATTCAATGTCTCTGTGAGGTATAAACTGACTGAAGCGAACTAAAAAAAAATGTATATCCATCAGCAATTCGTTAAGAGCAAATTTTGAAGTCGGAATAGTTCAGAGTGAAGAAAAACAGGTCGTTTATACAATGGGGAACGGAATACAATGGAGACATAGCTTCCAAAAGTCGCAAACAACTTAAGCATTAAAAATTTATTTTCAAACCAAAAATACTTTTAGTTAGTATGACTTTTATTTCCAATGAAATTGTTGTATACAAATTATTTCGACTTCTGTTTCGATTCTACTGTATGGTTGTGAATTAACATATCTTATCTATTAGGTCTAATCATAAATAACTTCCCATGTTACTAGGCAGAATTTATTGTTCGTATCTACCCACTGAGTCACCCGGACAAACAAGTTTTTGCTTTCACTAAATAGATAAGGGTTCAGTTAGTCTTCTGCCAACTGTTTTGTGTAGTTGTTTCTAACCCTTAAAATGGAGAGTTAAAAATTGCATATTCGTCACGTGATGCTTTGGGAATTTAAACAAGTTAATAGTGCTAAAACAACAGCTGAAAAAATGTACAGGGTATGGTGAAGGACTAATAACCGATCTGGCAGTTAGGAATTAGTTTGCCAAATACCGTTCTGGAGATACGACTTTAAAAAACCGATGGCGAGACAACCTTCCGACCTTGACGGCCACCTTTTGGGCAAAACAATATTGAACCAAAAATCCACGTGAACGGAATAAAGAAGATCGCATGTTAATCGCCACAAGTCTACTCTCACGGGTTAAAATCGAACCTTTTTTATACAGGATTATAACAGTTGATGAAAAATGGGTTACCTATGACAATATCACCAGGAAAAAACAGTGGCTTGATAAGGATCAACCACCCCTACCAGATCCGAAAGCAAATATCCGTGAAAAAAGACTGTATTCTGTGTATGGTGGGATTGTCGAGGTATAATTCATCACGTTATTATATACGCCCAGCAGCTGCAAAAAGTGAAAACAGAGAAACTCTAAAAAAAGTGTCCTGCACTCGTCAATCACAAAAACCGCATTCTTTTACACGACAATGCCCAGCCACATTTTTTTCGCGTTTCGCGCCCTCCATCCACCCGAAATTATTTTCTAAAATAATCCCGAAACTTCACTCCTGGTAGATGGGATAAGGGTTTCCGTAGCTATTTGTCACTTAAAAAAACCCTTATCTTCTCTTTCTTGGTGTTTCCGCAGCGTGACCGCCGGACGGGGTGGACCAAGCGCTTCGCACCACTCCCCTCTGGGGGACAAGTACCAGAGGGGGGTGTATCTTAAGATATTATTTTATGTATTTCATTGCCGAAAACACTGAAGGTGTTTCAGCTTATGTTTATTTTACTTACCTCGCAAACCTGAAAGGGAAGGCACTTCCTGAAAGAGAAAGGACTTTAACTTCACCTCACCAATTTCTTTTTCTTTTTTTACGACGTGGGACAAACTGTCCCATTCCCGCGGCGAAAGATCCCTCGTTGGACATGAGTCGACCTAGTTCTCCAAAAGTTGGAGTTTCGGTCTTCTGTGCCTTCTGCCACCCAAAGCTGCTAGGTCTTCCGGACGATAGTCCGTTAACCTTCGCACTTCTTGATTTGGGTGGTCAGTGATCTTCAGGAAGGCTCTCTCTGCCTTTTCCTGCATGCATGCACTGAATACAGCAAGGGAGACTTAAGAAAACATTCTTGAGGCTAAATACTCTGTTTGGCCACACCCACTTGACTACTCGAACCTTGCCCCAACAAACTATCACCTTTATTATTCCTTACGAAACTTCTTGAATGAAAAAGCCTTCAACTCTGAAGAGCAAGTCGAAAATTTCTTCCAGCTCAAACCAACCACATTTTACAAGGAAGGAGTTGATAAAGTACCAGTAAGATGGGAGAAGGTCATACACAATAGTGGTGAATACATAATAAATTAATATAATTTTGCGATTTAATAAAAGCAAAATAAATGTTTGATAAAAAAACGGTAGTTATTTATGACTCGACCTAATATATACGTATAAAAATCAGTTTTGTTTTTGTAAACATTTCCCAATCATTACTAAAAAAATCTCATTATTTACTCATCATTAAAATCTCATTTTCTTCCGTTAATATAATTGGCCTATGATGAACTTTTACATAATTTCTGCTTACATATAATAAAAACAACTACATAAAGAATAAAAACTACTAAATTGTCATAAATCAATAAATTCTGACGTAAACAAGAAGAAAACTCAACATTCTGCAGTAGGTAGTATTTAGTTGAAAAAACTAATTAATTACATGATTTATCAATTTGACATAGTGCATTTGTTCAACCATATCAACATGTACATATTCGGTATCAAGACCGTGGAACTACTGACCAACTATACCGACACCGACCAGTAACAAATTCCGCGAAAGGAACCACTATTTCGGTCACCTGTCCCCAATCCTCTTCTCGTCCGTGGCTTCGAACGACATGCTCGTCTCTTTCCGTTAGTTTTAAAAGCTTCTATCTATGTGGTCAGTGTCAGTCAGGCACATGCCTCATATCTATACTATAGCGACTATTTCTATGCAGGAAAAACAGTTATACGATGTGGTCTTCTAATTTTTTATTGGTAAGTCTCGTTAATTGGTCTTTGTCCTTATTTTTTTATCAGCCCTCATGACACATTTTTATTATTTTTACTAGGATTTTATTTCTTTAGTGAGTTGTTCGTTTAGTAGCTCTTTAATAAAATGTTCTCGTACATGATTTAATCTGATGTCGCTGACCCCATTGTTAAGTAAAATTCCATTTTCATTTTTGTTTTGTGATTGTACACGTTGCGAATGTCAAAATAAAAAAATATCTTATAGATCAAGTCATTATTTACCGTATTATATAAATTAGTTATTGGTATTCTCAATATATTTGTCAGACTTTAAGATAAATGTAATTATATTGGTATTATGTTTTGCCATATTTGATCATCTTATAGGCAAGAATTTTTCGATACAAAACCTAGTTAAGTTTGTTGAATCAAAAGCTTATTATATTAATAAAAAAATATTAAGTAATATCTTCAAAATTATTTAAACTTTAAACTAATTCATTCCAGTTATAATAGATCTATATCAACGTTTTATATTGCAAACATAATCAGAAGCCAGTACTGGCGTGTGTGCACTGATATTGAGTTGTAATCCAGAGAAATGTCCATTTAGTCGATAACATGGTACTGAATGAGTGAATAAATATAATAAAATTTGTAAAAAACGTGGCTTTTCAGTATGATCCGTTTTTTTTAATCATGAATTAGGCATTAGAAAAGTAGGTATCAGGATATTAACTGATTCTCCGTCTGTCTAATTAAAAACACATAGAATCAATTGCGGCTGAGGTAAATTTGTACTGGTGGATGAAACATCATTCTAGAATCACGCTCATTATCATGACGAAAAATTTAGCTTACTTTTCCAACAACATTATTACTCTGTCATCGTCTGATGGCAGTAATTTTTTGAAACAATGATAATGCCATCAACTTTTTGTTGATTATTTACTGAATATTTGTAGAACAATGTAGTCATAAATACAAAGAAATTTTAAAGCATCCCAGTGCAATGCCATTTTAATAATTGCCATTTATAATGCTGGTTTAGAAATGTTTGAACAGACCTCCTATTCTACGGATCTAGCCTCCATCAATAATATTTTATTCCTTCAATTGCAGAAATATTTATAAAGACTTAATTTTTCTGATTTCGAAAATATAATTGCTGCCATGTATCAATGATATGACAATTTTCAAAGGTATCGAGATACTCTGCCACCGATATATTAAATGTTTTAAACCTTTGAAAAGTGTTTCAAATATCATAGATGTTCATTCTATGTTTGAGATAATAATATAAAATTTGCTTGTATTACTAGCGCTTGGTTATATATTTATTGAAAAGTTTGAGTTAAAATAGAATTGGTATTTTGAAATTTGTAATAAGATCCTCTTTATATGTATATTTTTTTGATTCAGTGACCATGATAGTTTTTCAATTTCATTTATCATTGAGATCGCAAATATTTTTTATTTTATTTTCGATGACCACACTATTTATTTTTTAATTAAAAATTGTATTTTAATATTAATTAATAATATAAAAAATATTATTTATTACAATTGTATGTTGTAATAATAATTCAATAAATTATATATATATATATATATATATTTAATTATTAATTTAATAATAATTAAAATTATTAAATCAATAAACAATTCACAATATTTATACCTATGGGAAAAATCACCGGGTAAGAGAGCTTGTATTCTTTGAACATGATAAGGGTAGAGTAATTGATTTTTTAGTAATCTAAAAGTTCTAAGTACAATCCAATGAAAAACTTCAACTTATTGAACACATTTCGAATACTGTTAGTAGAATGCATCTCAACAAGATGTAAAATTTGTTCTTCGACTTCAAGACTGATTTCTGGCTACCGCCCACATTTTTGAAAATTTTGAACCGCATTACACATATCCAAAAGTGTTTGAGAAACTTGAAAAAAGTCTACCGTTCTGGAAGCGTCCTTCTGGGGTATCGTTGCCCGTAAATACGTTTAGCTCCTTCGAAATGTTGGAGATATTCCCGTAAATAAGAAGCTTATCCTTGGTATTCGCCTAGAATATATTTTTGGGTTATAAATCGAACTTAAATGCACGCACTGAAACACTAAAATAATTTTGTCGCAGTTTTAAAACAACATTATCTGTCGTGGCAATATTGCGACGTTGCCACATCATTCAGGATATAGGGTGTGATTCTTAATATAAAACAAATGTTATCAGTGTTTATTAGTAGTTTATTCATTAAATAATAATTAATTAATATTTGCCGATTAGGGTTTTTCACATATTTGCTGTTAATTCTTTTCATAGCATTTCGATTGGTGATTTAGTAAATTTGCATTTTGTTTCTCACGAACCCTTAGATTTTGGGACCTTTTTGTAAGGAAGTTTTTCCTTTAAAATGATGTGTAGAATTCTTGGTTAAATTTTGATCAACGAAAGGTCAAGTTATATTGCTTAAAGTGAGAGCATCTTTTCTCACCTCGTCACAAAAACACAATGGATCAAAGAGGTAATATTAAATTTTGTTTCACGCTCGGTAAAACTTTAACAGAAATATTTGAATTTGTAAAAAAAAATTGTGGTGATGATTGCTTATCCCGTGCAGGTGTGTTCAAGTGGTATAAGTGATTCCAGGATGGTCGTTATGCTTTGGAACACCACCGATCATACGGAATCCACCATCATCAAAAGGAATCTGGGTGTTATGGAGCATTTGTACAAGAGAATCGTTCGAGTGAGGATCGAATATCGGGGGTCGGTTGTACGATAATGCACCATCTCACAGAACCGGCGCTGTTCATGAATTTTTGGAGAAAAAATAAGTGTGTGCCTGATTTATCTGATTTATCGTGTGACTATTTCCTGTTCCCAAAACTCAAGTTGGCCATGAAAGAAACGGCGATTCCGAAAAACGATATAAAAAATCTATGCTAGAATTTGTTGAAAGCGCTCAGCAGTGTAAACCTACCCACACAAACCTTATCTAAATGAGAATTCACATCATCATCCGCCCCGATTAGAGTCTTAGAGTTACTTAATCTAAATACATGGAAACCCCTTATTTCCAAATTGCCTATCCGAAACCCTTCCAATTAAATATCATCATCTTCCAATCAAGTCTTTTTTCAATCAATCGAGCGCCCCACCAGGTTTTGTGTGGTACCTATTAAAAAAGAGGTCGGGTCAACCACGTTATTTTCTAGTTGTGAGTCCTGTGGAATAGACAGATTAAGACCCCGGAGCAAAGCAACTAAATTATTTTGATAATGGCTTCAAAGTGGTAGCCGAAACGTCGATATTTTACAAATCTTAAATGCTATTCTACTAAAGAACCTAGTAATTCTTACTGACAGTAGACATATATATATATATATATATATATATATATATATATATATATATATATATATATATATATATATATATATATATATCACATCCAGGTTGTACAGCAATACACCATGCCACCGTGTTTGACTTTTATCGACTACGAAAAAGCTTGACTCCATCTCAAAGCATGCCATAATGGATGCACTGCTTAGAAAGGGGATAGACAAAGCATATGTAAACCTATTAGGATCAATATATGATGGAGCTATAGCGACAATTCACCTTGGCTGGCCTTGAAGAGGTATTCCGTAAACAGGATGGTGTAAAGATCAATGGTGCAAATTTAAACCATCTTACTTACTTACTTACTTACTTTCACAAGACCCAGAGGAGCTGCAAAGACAAATACAAGAGCTGCAAAGGGCTGGTGAACCATTTGGCTTAAAAATAAACCTAAAAAAGAGTCAGGTTATGTTCAATAAATTCGCTGAAGACGGAAGAATTTAAGTTTTAGGAAGGGATTTAGAGATTGTGGACCACTTTATATATCTTGGGTAGAGGATTTCTAAGGAAGGGGATACCGCCCGGGAGGTGGAACGGCGTGTTAAATGTGGCAGGTTCAACATAGTATTTAAGAGTAGACTCCCACTTTGCCTGAAAAGAAAAGTTTTCGATCAGTGTGTCCTACACGTTATGACATACGGAAGTGAAACCAGGACACTCAGATCGCAATCAATCCAAAAACTTCGGGTAGCACAGAGAGGAATGGAGATGTATGCTTGGCATTACAAGACGAGACAGAAAGTCCCGCACATGGATCAGGGAACAAACGTGGATCATGGGAAGTGTGGATCATGGGAAGAGTAATAGAGCGAGGCGATGGGACGATAGATGGACCAAAGCAATCCTGGAGTGGATACCGCTTGATCGCAAACGTTCGCGAAGAAGACTGAAAGCAAGATGAACTAATGACATCGTTAAGTATATAGGACCCGAGTGGCAGAGGAAGGCCCAGGACCGTGAAAATTGGAAGCATGTTGGAGAGGCCTTCATCCTGCAGTGGATAGACACGGGCTGATGATGATGATGATGCTCACTATGAGCTTTTTTCCTTGCGTCAGACCAAGTTGCTCCGGTTTTCCTACATTTTTCTCTCAACGTTAACCTCCCAAACGTTAACCTTGTGTCTGAAACAGTTTCTATTCTGAATTTCACCTTGTGTAATATTTGCTGATCTTAGGTCTTCTCTAATTGCAGCAATCCATTTAATTGTTTCTATTTTAGCTCTACTCCTATTTTCATAAAATTCAACTATTTGTCTAGTTAGCCTACTGGGATTCATCCGTTTTATGAGCCCGAAAAACTTAAATCTTCTTTTTCTCATATCGTTATGTATATCTATGTATTGTTTGATTTCTTGGTTTTCTCGAAGTCGGTATGTTGTGTAGATTTTTCTTATGATTTTTGTTTCTTTCTTTTCAATCTTCTCGATGTCTTTCTTTCTATTCTAAATGAGCGTTTCTGCGCCATATATGCATTCTGGCTTAATAACTGTGTTGTAATGTCTCAATTTTGTGTTTTTAGATATGCATTTCTTGTTGTAAATATTTTGTGTAAGTCTCAATGCAGTTTCCATTTTTTGTCATCTACCCTTATTGGCCGCTTTTTCCAACCCGTTTTCCATCATTATTTCACCCCAATATTTAAATAGAGAGACTCGTTGTTGCCAAATTTTGTTTTTAGAAATGGTGTTTTTAGTCTGCTTCAGGTCATGTATTGTGTCTTTTCAAAGAAAATTTGGAGTTCTACTTTTTTTGCTGTCTCTTTTAGGATTTCAATTTGTTTTGAGCCGTTAATATATCTTGAGCTAAAATTGCTAGATCATCAACAAACGCCAGACAATCTATTTTGATGTTGGTTCTCCCCAGTTTAATGGGCTAGTCAATATTCAGGGCCTATTTTTTTTCCACATTACTCCTGTATTACTTTTATAACAGAGTTAAATAAAAGTGGCAAGAGTCCATCCCCTTATCTCACTCCAATTTGAATTTCGAAGGACTCTGAGATGTCTCCCATGAATTTAACCTTGTGTTAGTTAGTGTTGCTTTAATAATTGCCAGCGTTTTCAGATTAAGTCCTTGTTCTTTCAAGATTTGGAATAAAGATTCGCGGTCAATAGAATCATATGCTTTTTTGAAATCCACAAATATACGGACGAGATTTTGATTGTATAGTTTTTAATGTCTTAGGATCAACTTTAGATTCAGGATCTGTTCCGGGCAGGATCTGCCCGGTCAAAAACCTACTTGATATTCACCAATTTTAGGTTCTAACTGTCCCTGTGCTCTGTCTTGTAGACATTGAGATAGAAATTTGTAATTAGCTGGGAGAAGATATATCCTTCTGTAGTTGTTTACATCCATTCTATCTCCTTTCGTATGTAGTGGATGGAGTAGAGCATTTTTCCAATCGTCCGGAATCCGAAACTTCTTGTAAAATTTTGGTTATTTCCTTGATTGTACCTGAACCAGCGGATTTTAAAAGCTCAACAGTGATTCTATCTTCACCAAAAGACTTGTTATTTTTGTTATTTTTAAGTCGTTTGATTTGCCTAATTATTCCATCTTCATTCGGTGGTAATGAATCTGGGTTTATTTAGGGTTTAGTGTTGGTAATCTGTTTAAGGGCTCAGGACAGTTTAGTAGTTGTTCAAAATATTTGACAAGTTCTTCGCAATTGTCTTGGTTATTTAAAGCTAATTGTCCATTTTCCTTTCGGAAGCAAAGACTTTGGGATTTAGTAAAAATTTCGGGTGTTATTTTTTTGGAAATCTTTTTCTATTTCATTAAGTTGATTATTTTCATATTATATTTTAGTTTGTCTAATTAGCTTCGACGGTTTTTTTCTTACTTCCAAAAAGATGTTATAGTTTATTTCTGTTTTTTAACTGTTCCACTCTTTGAATGCTTTATTTCGGGTTAATACTGCTTGCTCGCAAACTTCATCCCACCACGGATGTTTTCTACATTTGTGGTTGTATACAAGTGCCAACTTTAGGGCTGTTTTAATATTTTTTTGTTTCAGCTCTTGCCAGTTCTGTGCTGGTTGTTTATCAAGCTTTTCTGTTAGGGTTGGTTTTATTTTCGTACGGTCGAAATTTAGGATTAGTAGTCTCTTTTAAATAAGATGTCGAGGTTTTAAACTAAGTTTGATTCTAGTCAAGTTGTGATTCGTGTCTATGTTAGATCCTTTCCTAACTTAAACATTCATAATCTCTTTTTAATTGGGGTACGAAATGGCAACATGGTCATTTTAAAATTCACCCTTGTAGGTGTTTGGGCATCTCCAGGTCTTTTGTTTTGTTTTCTTCTTAAAATGGGTTGACATTATTTTTGAATGAAACTGCGAACATAGTTCAGCCAATCTTCTGCCATTATGGTTGGTCCATTTATGAGCATGTATGAGCTCATATGCTCATATATATATATATATATATTGCTGTATTTTCACACCTTAGTCTCTATAGTATTTGCAGATTGCTTCTTACTCTAATTTAATTTTTTGTATCTTTTTGGACCATGTATTGTTATTATTATATTTCTTTCACGTTAATTGTCATGACTCTGGAAGCATGAAGCTTTATAGCTTTTATTATAGGTAAAATGTCTATATTTTTTCTAGGTGTACCAGAGGCCTGCACTTTAAATGTTGAGGTCCAGCACTATTTCCATCGCTTGGGAGTGCTGCCTTCTTTTTCTCTGCTATTCTGACTAAGCTTATTTGGGCTAATTTGCACAAGCGCTTATTTCGGCTATATATTGGCATTTCTTGTAATGTCTGCACCTCTTGGTGCAGGTTTGAGGGGATGTATGGGTTCCAAATTATTTAAGATTTTCCACCAAAAATATGTAACATTCATCTTTGGACTACCATGACAACATGACAGCAGAACTTTTTAAAGATTGGTTTATAAATAGTCTTTTACCCAATGTGCCTAAGGAACGCGTAACTGTTATGGGTAGTTATCACAACCACAATTCAGAACTATATGTTAAATAATGATATATACTTCGAAAATACATATAAAAAATGTGATCTAGAAATATTAAAGACATTTAATATTAAAAAGGAATATGTATGTGATAACATTGCTGCCGATATGGGACATATAGCTTTACGCCTTCCCCTGTATTACTGTATTTTTAATCCAATTGAGCATATGTGGCATCAGGTAAAATCAAATGTTAGAGCAGAAAACAATTATCCAACTCTAAGTGCAAGTGCTGCAACATTAATTAGGAAGGTTGTAGATAGTATTCCCAAAGAAAGTTGGATAAATTCGATTAACCATGTTATTAAAATAGAAATTTCCTATGTATTAATTACTAATAATATAGAACCACTTATTATTAATGTAGATGAAAGTGACAGTGAGAGCGAAACCGAATTAAATGTATAATTAAATTTAAGTTGTAACTTTTATTGTACTAATAAATTCAAAATACACAAACCAATAAACAATGTTTTAGTTATACATAATAATAATTAATAATTTAATCATAATTTAACAATATTTTATTTTTCCCAAAATTATTCAGAAGTTAAACTTGATCTATCTCTGGATCTATCGCTTTTTAAGAAACCAGGAATATTTTTATCGAGATTTATTGGGGCAATTAATATTTTGCCGAAGGACAACGAAATATCTTGAATCGAACTGTAAAAGATTTTTTACTACTTACATATTTGTTCACAAATATGTAAGTAGTAGCAATCAAAAAAAAATTGAAATACGTTGTTTATGTACCCGTTTTGAATGTAAAATCCTTTATTGGTATGAATGTTTTGCTTCAAGTCATTGCATATATATTCTTGTAAAACGAAAATTATCTTCTTCATAAGCGGTCATTATGTTTATTAATACCATATAATAACAGATATCCATCTATATATTCTATTACACAAAGAAAAGCAAGCCATCCTGCGGGAAAACACGGTTTAACCGGTAAAACCCTCCTTTTAATAACATAAGTACTACATCGTATTTCCAGTCGAATACATTTACATTTAATATGTTTTGGGTTAAAAATTGTAGACAGATGTCAAAGTCAATATTTTGAAAATATTTTATATAATTTGTCCAGTCGAATTGGTTTCGGTTTTTAAAATTATATTTTAAAAAATGACCCATTTAAATATGAGAAAGTCTTGTTAAAAAAGTAAAGCATTTTCCATAATACTACCTGAAAACGTTGCAACTATTTTTGGTAACCTCTATCAAAATATTTAATTTACGAGGGTCGTTCAATAAGTCGTTAGAAAATTCAAGAGATGGCGCTCGTTGCATCGAAAATAGTTTGTTTTTAATAAGCATCATTATTCACCAGATAGCTATCAAAGACTCAGTTATATTCATTACATGGTTTCATTTTTATTGTCGATTGAAGCAAGATTTTTTTATTTATTTAAAAAAATGGACGGTTTATTTAGAAAATGATGGTTTCGAGTGGTGATTAAACACTTATATTTAAAAGGCTTAACACCAAAAGAGATCAAAGCTGAGTTAGAAGTTCAGGGCACGTCTGGTCCTGTATTTGCAACTGTTTATAATTGAGTAAATGAGTTTAAACGTGGTCGTACATCCACAAAAGATAAACATCGTTCCAATGAAAGTGACTACTCCCGAAATGATTGATAAAAACTACGACATGGTTTAAGTGATCGACGAATCAAAGTGCGCGAAATGGTAGCGGCCACGCTTATCGCAAGGTACAGTGTTTTCAATTTTGCACGAAACATAGGGTGTGAAAAACCATTCGGTAAGGTGGCTGCCGCGTTTGCCCTTAGAAATAAATGCAGTAATGTCTGAATCATTGTGGCATATTCATATATTTTCTACGATCTAAAACTCAAAATATATCAAAATATCTATTCTTATGTTTTAAGAATTAATTAAACTTTATTATTTATTATTAAGAATCACTGGGTAAAACAAAAAACCAAATGGAGACAAATTTGTCAGTGATTCTTTTTTGTAATACATTTGCCTAACGAACAAAATTTTAAAAATATTCTAAACTAAATACAAACTTTTGAACCTTAACGTTTCGGGAGGTAAATAATAAGGAGGAGATAACCTCCTGAAACGTTAACGTTCACAAGTTTGTATTTATTTTAGAACATTTTTATATTTTTTAAATTTTGTTTGTTATGCAAATTTATTACAAAAAAGAATCACTGAGAAATTTGTCTCCGTTTGGTTTTTTTGTTTTTACCCAGTGATTCTTTACTTACATAAGAACAGATATTTTGATATTTTTTGAGTTTTAGATCGTGGGGAAAAACTCAAAAAAGGAAAAAAAGAGAATAAACGCAATCGTGTGGTCGACCCTGAGGCTGTTTTGGAGCTTTTTCGTCGCAATCCTGATGAGTTTCTGCATCGATACATAACTGTGGACAAAACATGGATACACTACTACAGTTCAGAGACAATCAAAACAGTGGGTTTTTCACGGCAAACGGGCTCCGAAGAAGGCGAAGACCGTGTAATCGGCCGGTAAGTTTATGGCCATAGGGATGAACGCGGAATCATCTACACCAATTACTTGGAAAAAAGGAAAAACAATAACTGCACAGTATTATGAGTCGTTATTGCACTGTTTCAGTGAAGAAAACAAGAAAAATCATCCTTATTTGAAAAAGAAAAAGATCCTCTTCCATCAAGACAATGCACGGGTGCACACCTGTACAGTTTCAATGGCCAAAATCATGGAACTAAAGGTCGAATTATTACAGCATCTACTGTATTCACCGGATTTGGTCTCCAGTGACTTTTTTATTGCTGAACTTAAAAAAGTGGCTCGGTGGACAACCGTTCACATTGAACAAGGAGGTCATCGCCCAAACATATGCTTATTTTGAGGACCTTCCGAAATCTTACTTTTTAGACGGCTTAAAAAAGTTGGAGAAACGCTTGGAAAAGTGTATAAACCTAAAAGGAGATTTTTAGAAAGAGGTTTTTCTATCTTTTCCTAAGGACTTATTGAACTACCCTCATATCATTGTTATGGGGTTTCTACCATAACAACTGATACTACACGAACACATACGAGGAGATAGTAAAAAGTCAGATTTCCGATATGTAGCAATTTCTGAAAAGTACCTTCCTTTCTAAAAAAGCTCTACGAATTTCAAGTTGATATAACATCTAGTTTTGTTTTAACAGCTTTGGAAAAGGGATAAATTCGATATTTTTGCTATTGTGTTAAAAGCGAATTTCGTAAGATGATTAAACATATATGTGCTATATGGTATACAAATGGTTTACTGAGTTTTGATGTGATTCATATAGCACGAGTGACATTCTGCGATTAACACGCACTGTTGAAATTCTTACTGCAGAAATGGCCAACAAAAACCATGATATAGTGTTGGCCAGTGGCAGAGTGAAGGTTACAGAGATTGTTGAGATGCTAAACACCGCAGATCAATGCGTACAGAACATCCGACAAGAACATATTGGTCATGAGAAAGCTATCAACAATGCTTGCCATTAAAAGGTTAATTTATGGCCACTCACAATAATGCTTAGGCATGTATAAACAAACTCTGAAGGATTTTCTGTAGCAATTATAGACTGTTGTTGAAAGTTGGATACATCACTACACACCAGAAATGAAGAAACAGTTAAAAACGCTTTCTTAGGTCAGAAACGTCATGCCCAATGTTTTCTAGAGTTCTCATGCCATTACCTTCATCGACTATCTGGAAAAGAGAAAGACGATCGTAGGAGAATATTATAATGCATTATCGATCAAATTTTACGAAGAGTTGATAATAATCTCCCTCATTTAGCGGAAAAATAAGTGTTATTTCACCAAAACAATGCACCAAGGCTTGTCACTTTGCCTCCGATCTCTTTCCTTTTCCAAATTTGAGGAAATGGCCGACTAAAAATAAATTCATATTAAATGAATAAATCTGTGATCAAGGTCATCACCCAAACAGAGGGTTATTTTGCAGAGTTCCACTTTCGATAAAAGTCCTCGTTTTTTAAAGACATAAAACAATTCGAAAATGGTTGGCGAAGTGTGTCCAACTAAACGGAGAAAAAGATAAAAAGTATATCCATTTTGAATTAAAAAAACAATATTTCACTAAATCCCATTTTCAAAATGTATGGAAATGGAAATTAACCTTTGTAATCATCACTCAATCTAATGCACTTGATAATTCTGTTTTATATCGGTCAAATATTAACCTACTTTACAAAAAGGTACACAACTTTGCTTCTGCCGTTTTTTTTTTTCAAAATTCAAGGCTCTATTGTAAAAAACTGGTTATACATTTATGATTCAAAGTATTGTCCATCGTTGGCCACTACTTTTTCCTATTTTTCAATCAGTATTCAGATTCCGCGTTGAAAAAATTGGTCATCTTTTGCAGCGATCTATGCATCGATCCAAGCATTATCATGCTGCAAAATCACTTTATCGTGTATTTAACTGTAGTGCGGCTGTTTGTCTTTCAATGCTCGGCTCAAATGCATTAATTGCGTTCGATACTGATCCCCTGTGATTGTTTCAAACGGTTTCAACAGCTCATAATACACTACACCGAGCTGGTCCCACCAAATACAGAGCATGACTTTGGAGTCGTGAATAATCCGGTTTGGTCGTCGGTGTAGAAGCGTAGCCGGGATATCCCCCTGATTTTCAACGCTTGAGGTTATCGTAATAAACCCATTTTTCGTCACTAGTCACAATGCGATGCAGAAATCCCTTCCGTTTTTGCCTTTCAAATAACTGTTCACAAGCAAACAAACGGATTTCAACATCCCTCGGTTTCAACTCGTATGTCACCCGGATATTCCTTGCTTCTGGGTCATTCCCAGGTCTTTGAGGCGTTTTGTAATTGCTTGTTGAGTCACTCCCAATGATCTTGCCAACTCTTCTTGACTTTAATTCTTCATCTTCAAAAACTTTCGCTCTTCTACCGTTGCCGGGTTTCGACATGGAAATCACTTATTTTGAAGCGTTGAAACCACTCACGACACGTTCTTTCACTCATAGCGGCCTCACCATAAGTGTCTGAGAGCATTCGATGAGCCTCAGCCGCAGATTTCTTCATATTAAAGAAATAAATTAACACCTCCCGCAAATGACGAGAATTTGGCTCATAAAATGATATTTTTAATCACGAATAACTTTATAATGTAAATACAAATCGACTGCTGGTGCTATGGGATTTTCTTTACAAGATGCCCAAAGGTATTGGATGCCGTCTATGCTTATTACTTACCGCTAACGCCATCTAGGAAATCGGCGGGAGCAAAGTATATACCTTTTAGTGCTTCTTCTTCTTCCCTTAATGAAGGTCAACTTTGCACACAGGCCTCTCTCAAATCTTTCTATCTCTTTCTATATCTGCTCTATGCCATACAGTTACAATATGGCCCACCGATTCCAGCTACCGCCTCATACCAACTGGGGTGGATCTCTCGCTGTTTACCTTAACCATGGTATCAACTGTTAAGTATATCAACAGGTAAGATTTACTCTGGTCTTATTCGAACAACTTCTTCTGTTTTGATATCCATCTAAGTTTTCCGAAAGCTGCACAAGCCCCAATCTAATTATTTCCGCTGTTTGGTTCTCTCTAATAACTTTTTCTGCCTCTCCAAGATACACATAGTAATTTACTGTTTCTAGTAGAGTTCTTCAAGCATTCATTAGCATATTTCCGGTGACTAAATTTCTTCCCGGTTACGTTTCTACTATTGTTCGTCGAGATGAATGGTATTAAAACATTTGCGAGTGTGAAAATTTTAGAAAGATATCGCTCTATTTAAGCTGATTTTTTATGGATATTGACTGTGTGAGTTGTTTTGTGTAATTGTATTAGTATTATTGATTATATTATAATTCTTGTCTTGCCGTAAATATTATATACTTCAAAGATGACAACGCTGTTGAAGCCGTTTTCATAGTCGATGAAGACTATTAAAGCTCTCATTTGGACTGTAAATTGACTGATGTTTTATAACCATTTTGAAACCAAGCTTGAGTTAATCGATTGGTTATTATTCTCATGAAAATCTTATAAACCTGTAACAACCTCAACCATTCATTATGAATTCAAATACTGTTTGCTGCTACCAATTCCGAGACAGACACAATTAGTATGCTTTTATACCATTCCTAAAAGCAGGATTGGTACTTCCGCTAGTTCTGCTAAAATAAATATATATGAAGTATTTTGAAGCCCTAAATCGGAAAATGATAAGCTAATTAGTGTAACACGTACATTTTTATGTTACAGGGGATCGGAGGTGGAAAAAAAGGATACGACATTTTTTTACAATCTAATATTTATTTAATATAAACATGTAAAATGTGTTAAATCTATGCAAATATATTACTGAAAATTATGTGAATAAAAAATATATTACATGAGATTAATAGTTCTATTGGACTTTTGGTGTGAAACACTAAATTAGAAGAGATTTATAATACTAGATACTATAATACTAAACACCAAATCCTGTTTTTTGAACTTCCCGATGAACGTTTCGCTAACCATGTTAGTATCATCAGGAGATAATTTAATCTAATTCTAAAGCTAAACTATGTTCTATTTATATGAAAACCTTACCGATAATTGGTAATCCAAAGAATAAAGTAGAGCAACTTGAAAAGTCGGAGATTTACGCAGTTAGTTTTCAAGACTGTGATCCAAGGATATGTTGGGCAAAAAAAAGATCCATGTTGACAAAATATAAAGAACAGATAGATTGCCCACATTAGATATGGGAGAAATGACCACAATATAGATATTAGTAATTTAAGACTGCTTAAAAGTGTAAATAATAACAGGGCTTTGAATGGATGTGAAAGCATTCAAATAGAAAAATGTAAGAAAATCATGAACCGCGATAAAGGACCTATTCCGTTCAGTCAACTTTTTCAATTATTATTGTAAGGCTTAGTAAACTTCATGATTTTTACACGCTTCATTAGGTAAGGTTTTCATATAAATAGAATATAGTTTAGTTTTAGAATTAGATTAAATTATCTCCTGATGATGCTAACATGGTCAGCGAAACGTGCGTTGAGGAGTTAAAAAAAGTGATTTGGTGTTTAGTGGTAAATCTCTTCGAGTTTAGTATTACATGAGATTTCATATAGCCACAAAAACTTTCACTTTGTCCTCTCGTGTTCTGTAGATCATCTCTTTTTAAAAACCAATAGTAGTCGCCCAACATAGATGGGTTCCAGCGTCCCTAGAGTCTTGCTTCTATCGCCCTGATATCTTTGTTCGTCGCTTACTCCATCCAAATGTTCAGGAAAAAATTCAAATGGGAGTGTAAAAAATGCATTTTTAAAGGCATGATGCGATATCCTAATATTTCATAGGCTTTCAAGGGTTAATCTATGAGGTTCTAATAGTGTTAATTTTTCTTGTTGCTCAGAAATAGTTTCACCACACTTACAAAACACTTCCAAGCTGCCAATTCCTTTTCATTTAATTTTTCTTGAACACGGAAATCACCTAGAAGCTTCCTTATTTGGGGTCCAATAAATATGCCTTCTTTTAGTTTTGCATCACTTAAATGAGGAAATATGAGGAAGTACAGAAGGCGAATTTGGATACTGAATTTTGTCCCTTTGTTTTTTTGAAATCTTTTCTATTTTAGTGACACAAAAGTAGGGATCACTTACATGATCAGTAAGTTCTCTTCATACCACAGGAATCGCAAACAGCATAGAATTTTTCTTGCAATGCACTGCACTAAATTTACATGGCAAGTCATACAGCAAACATGAGGAGCCCAACTTTTATCTTGATTTCTAATGTGGCACTTAAAGTATAAAAGATAGGCTTTTTTGACTTCCTCAACAACAAAAACTAACTTTACTAACTTTAACAAAACTAATCCGAAGGACTAAACCTTTGATTATGGTATAAACGAGACAGAAACAAACTAAACTATAGAATACGAAATAACTGCCCTTAAAGGTTAATGTGGTAATTCCTTCATTCCAGTCCAAAGTTACGGAAACTAACCTAACTAAACTTTTTATTAAAAACTAATTCTTGGACTTCGTGCGTTTATGTAGGAGAATACAACTGTATTGTTTTTAGAGAGACCTTATGTTCAATTGCATTACGAGGTATGTGACTGTTTCCGGTATTGACCTATAAATGTTTATTCTATCCACGATGATTTTGGATATGTTGAAGCCCCCATATCTTGGGTTGTTTTGTTGGCGGTTTTAGTGAAATAACATATTTCCTGAATTAGAACTAATGGCATTCTATTATTTTCTTCTGACCTCTATTAAACCGATTATTTTCAATTTTATTTTCTTCAGTTTTTCTTGTAGTGAATTCTGTAGTTTGATTTCAGAGTTTGTACGTTATATATTCCCATGAAGAGTGTTGTTGGTCTTATCTTGTTTTTCATCTATATAGAAGAATAGTTCCTTTTTATAAAATTCTTGACCCGCCCCAGAATCAATGGCGCAGGCCATCGAAGTACTGTGAGACTCGGAATTTTAATTTCTATCCACCTGTGATACACTATGCGTTCTCTTAAAATTCGACCTAATGGGAATAAAAGTCACAGTGGTCATATATATGAGCCGCCCAGTCAGGGTCAGTCGCTGCTGTTGTGGACTTAGTTTGCTTCACCTCCTTCCATC
This sequence comes from Cosmopolites sordidus, assembly GCA_031761425.1. NCBI lineage: Eukaryota > Metazoa > Arthropoda > Insecta > Coleoptera > Curculionidae > Cosmopolites > Cosmopolites sordidus. The sequence goes on along the minus strand of JARFXV010001770.1, from coordinate 169,634 downwards.
GAGACCTTAGCGACATGGATGGTTCTGCCAGTAGCCTGTAAGTATCTGGAATCTGTAGGTTACTGAGCCCTACCACCGCGATAAGGTGTAAGCTCTCTGGGTGTAATACCTCTGAAAGATGCATTGGTGTAGTCATATATATTTGCAAGACTTCTGAATTTATCCCATATTCGAAAATTTTTATAATAATTTTCAATATTTTTTTTATTTGTTCTTTTCTGCCTTTATCAGAATAGCCGTAATTGGTCATATTCTGCTGCTCTTCCTTCTATATTTTTTTAATAACCTTTTATAGGTCTTCTGTTGATATTTTCTCTTTATGTTATTGTTTTTTTCTTTTTTTTAAATAATGTCTTAATCTTTCTATAATATCGTCCTCGCTTATAAGAACATCTACATTTACAATTGTAATAACTGTAATAATCTTATTTTCTTATTGACATTTTTAGTTGTTTCAAAGAAGTTGCCATAAGAATTATTCATAATTTTATTGTATGCCTTCTTCATTTTCTTCTTTTGTTTTTTTATACTAATGTTTAGTGTATCATCAATGTAATTTATCGTTAATGTTCTTAATAAAACAGGTTTAGCTTTATTTGGTTAACAACATATCAGAAGATATCACAATCAGATGGATCTTTGATGGTTTTTAAATAACTAAGTTATATAGGTAGTTATTTTTACAAGGTTAATGGGGTAGTCTTATAGCTGCTTTATGATCTGTTAATGTTAAAAGGTTTCACAAGCTGACATTTATGGTCCTTTTATAAATAATATGATTTAGCTTTAATAAAAGACACAATAAAATGAATTATGTTTTATATATTTTAGTACATATTTTGCTTCCATTATGAGCTGATTTTGGTAGAAAATTGTTATTAAATAAATTACTATTTTAAAAGTCCCTAATTAACACTTTTGTTATATGTTTATATGTAGTGGTTTTCTACAGAAATATATATTTAATATAGGTTTCTGTTTCTCAGTGGCGGCGCGTGAGGGAAGATGTTGTCGCGCCGCCCCTTCGGCATTCATCACAGTAAACAATTTTTCAGAGCAAAACACCATATTTTATTTCCGTTCAGTTTCTTTCCTTTAACTAATTTTCCTGGTTCGCCTCCTGTATAGGGTTTGAATAACATGAAAAGTAAAAATGAGGAAGGAGAAAGCAAAAAAAAATCTTCAGCAGCACTATTTTTGTCTACGCTTCCCACTTTAAAAATCCACGAGGCTCCACTGCTGTTTCTATTACTCTTAAAATTATTTTATTAAGACAATATTTTTGCAAAATAAGATTAACAATGTTTAGAGTAGCTTAAAAATCAAAGTCGGTATAGTAAAACATATTTTATTTACTTTATTTGAAATAACGTAAAGACACATATTTTAACTATCTTCTTATTCATTCGTTTATGCATTATCTCATGGCCTCCTCAAATGTTGAAGTCCAGCACACTTTCTATCGTTCGGGATGGCGGCCTTGTTATATTCTGCCGTTTGGGTATTTTGTTTTGAGGCTATTTTGTTAATGATATTTTTAACAGTTTTGGGTTTGGCTATTAGGTCGTAGAGATGCATTTATCACTACAAACGTTGCTTCAAGATAGATAAAATAACGTCAAATATGGGGTTGACCGGAAAATTCGTAGAGATTTTCGAATAACTGCTCTTTTAACGCTTGTAAACAGAAATATGTGTTGAATTAGAAATGTTTATTTACTTACTATTTTTTCCTGTGGTATTATAATATTTACGTTCAGATTCGCATTGATTTACCTTCAGTTAGTTGAATTATATTGAAAATTTTGGTCGACAACTTGGATTTACGCCATATTATGTTTTTTTTATTTCAAAAAGCGCAAGAACGCTGACCCAACAAGAGACAAGATTTGAGCCATTTGCAAAGAGGGTTCTGTTAGGAGACCATAGTGTAAAAGTGGTTCGGTCGGTTGAGGGGCGGAGATTTTGATCTGAAAAACCGACATCGCATTGGCCGTCGTTTAAGCATTGATGTCGAGGAAATAAAGGTCATGACAGTTGGAGACCCATTCACTACGGCCCATGAGAGAGTGGATATATTCCATATTGGTAAATCGGTTGTTTTTAACCATCTGAAAAAAAATGAGTAAGTCTGCCGATACGATGTGTGGATCTCTCACGGACTAGTGAGCAAAATCGTCTGAGCCGAATCTTGTCGGGTGATCTTTTGTCGATAAAATTGTGTACAATAACTTTCAATGAAAAAATAACAATCAACGGTTTTAAGTATGGTCTTCATCCGAAAAAAATTTGGATTTTACATTTGGTGGGATTGGAAGGGACACTTATTCTAAACAACCAAACCATCAACACTGACATCAACTGTTTACAATTATATCATTAATAAATTGTTAGGAACATTTATTAAAATATATTTTTTTTTAGATATTCTTCATAACTGTTGTTGCTAGTAGACCCCAATCACAACCTATCGAAACCAAAGTTGTAACCCCAGGTCCTACCGTTGAGTAAGTACGCAATAAACAATAAAAAACTGAATAAAGGAAAGAATACAATATAATAGCTTATAATGACATAATCGGGCATAATCGCGTAAATCGCGTATTAGTGCTGAATATTATTTAATAACACAAACATTTCGTTTTCTAGAAACAAAATTCGATTCTTTATAAGTTAAAATAATTTAAAAGTTTTTAAATAAAAACTTCTCAACTCGATATTAGAAAATAGATATTTATTCTACTTTTATATCAAAATTTGTAGTATATACACTAGGATTTCTTAATAAAAATAAAACATTTTTTACATTTTTTCTGGCTTGATAAAATAACATTTTCAGGAGTAAAAACTTCTGCTCTATAGAAGATGTTTTAACTTATCTCTCTAATAACAAATAACATGGTCCACTTGAGAAACTAACACAATATTTAGACCCAAATAGATTCAGATCAAGTTTAAATAAACTTTATGTGCAATTATAGAATATTATGTCCAGCAGCTTACTGTTTATATGACAAATTTGCTTAATAATGATGTAACAATACATTATTGTAATGGGAATTTAATAAAAGTAAACTGAACCTTAATAAAAACGTGTGAATATTAAAATTCAGATTAATGCAAATTATTAATACTAAATTTATTGAGGCAAAAACTAGATCAATTAAAGCTAATACTAATTATGCTAAGAATTGCATGTTTTTATTTCATATTATCATAAAATACATTTCATAATGAAGATTGCGAATTAACAAATATCTAAATGTTTAATCTTTAAAAAGCTGCAAAAATATTCTGAATTATCTACTATTCAATCATTGTTGGCCTGAAAATGACTATCATCATATATTATTATTAGGTGCGTATAGACCCGGTTGGATCACGCAAAGCATTCCGACTCATTTTTGAGTATTCTTTCTGATCTTCCACACCTCTCTCATCCTCTCTCCGTGGATCCTCTTTCTCTCCTCCGTCCACCTTGTCCTCGATCTCCTTAAAACTTCGCTCTATGATGCGGCGTTCCACATATGTATTTTCTTTATATACTTGCTTCAGTCCTCAATCTCTGTCGGATTCATTTGTGCCTTTCCCAGATCAGTTCTGACTTGTGCGATCCATGGTACTGTTGACTTGACCCCTTGTATGTATGTAAGAACTTTGTCAGTGAGCCTTGTCGGTGGGTGTCTACTGATATGTCCATCGAAATTCAACCTTCTTTTCCTTATGTCCGCCGCAACGTTAGACATTCTCTCTGTGGACTTCCTGGAATATAGTCTGTATCCTTCCTCTGTTAGTTTTGGGCCGAGAATTTTCCTTATAATTTTGCGTTCTTCTTTTAGTATATTTTCTAGGCCGCTTTTTGTGTGGAGTATAAGTGTTTCGTTTGCATATAGTACCTCTGGTTTGATTACTGTTTTGTAGTGTCTTATTTTTGTGTGTGTGGTTATGCATTTCTTATTGTAGATATTGTGTGTCTTGCCGTATGCCCTCTTCATCTTCTGTAATCGAGTCTTCTGTGCTATCTTCTCTCCTCCTGTGGGTTCGAGGATCTTGCCCAGATATTTGAAATGTGTGACCCTTTTTATCTTGCCGTATTTGGTGTTCAAATTTTGAACATCTAATTTTGTGCAAAAGAATTCGTTTTTTGAAAGGAAATTTGAAGGCCAACTTTCACTGCACATTCCTTGAGGACTTCGATCTGTTTAGTTGCCCTTTGTTCATTATCGGCGAGTATAGCTAGGTCGTCCTCGAAAGCTAGGCATGAGATTTCTATATTATTTTTGGTTCGTCCAAGTCGTATTGGTTTCCAGTGTCCTTGATGTTTCAGTTCCTTTTCCCATTCCCTAATGACTTTGTCCAGGACCAGGTTGAAGAGGAGTGGGGATAACCCATCTCCTTGGCGTACTTCGGTTTTAATCAGGAAGGGTTCGGAAATTTCTCCTAAAAATTTCACTTTAGAGACTGTGTCGGTCAGTGTCTGCTTGATCAATCGTAGTGTTTTGGGGTCTAGTCCTTGTTCTTCTAGGATACTGAGCAGAGATTTTCGGTCGATGCAGTCGTATACTTTCTTGAAGTCCACGAACGTACAGATGATTGGGACGTTCCTGATAGCTTTGTATTTCAGTATTGTTTTTAAGTTAAAGATTTGTTCAGCGCATGAGCGACCAGGGCGAAAGCCTGCCTGAACTCGCCAATTTTATGTTCTAGTTGTTTCTGTGTTCTCTGGAGAAGGCATGCTGAGAGGATTTTGTAAGTGACTTATAGTAAGGAGATTCATCTGTAGTTGTTCACATCTGTTCTGTCTCATTTCTTGTGCAGCGGGTATATAACAGCACATTTCCATTCATCTGGTAATTTTTCTGTTTGCCAGATATTCATGATAATTTGCGTGAGTTCCCACAGTGAGTTTGGTCCGAGGGTTTTCAATAGTTCCGCGGTGATACCATCTTCACCGGATGTCCTGTTATTCTTCAGTTTTTATATGTGCCTGTGAATCTCTTCCTGTGTTAGTGGTGGTGATTCTAAGTGGGTATAGATACAATTTTCCTTGGGGAATCTTGTGTCGCGTTCAGGGCAATTGAGGAGGTCAGAGAAATAGTGTACCAGCTCCTGACAATGCTCCTGATTGGTTAGCTAATCTCCCATTCCACTTTCTGAAGCAAAGATTTTGTGGTGTGTATCCACGGATTTCCCTTTCGAAAGTTCTACAAAAGTCTCTCGTATTATAATTGCGGAAATTCTTCTCTATAGAGTATAGTGGTTCCTTCATGTACTTCCTCTTAGTTTGTCTAATAACTTTTGCGGTCTGTTTTCTAGTCTCGTTAAAAAGCTCTTGGCTTTCTGGGATTTGGGATTTTTTACTTTTGTACTCCTGAAATGCTCGTTTGCGTCGCTGCAATGCACTTTCGCATTTCCAGTCCCACCAAAAGTGTTTTGTTTTCTTTTTCAATGGGATCAGTTCCTATGCTTTTTGTGTAATTTTTTAATGGCATTTTTCCCATGTATCAGCTTGTTCCTTTTCCCATTCCTCTGTTATATTGGACTCCATGATCTTTTTTGCGTCGAATTTCTATAGGTGTGCGTTCTTCTTGTGATGAATTCTCCTTGGGGTGAACTTGACTTTGATTCGTGTTAGGTAGTGGTGGTCTGAGTCGATGTTTGCGTCTTAACTTGAACATCATGGATCTCTCTTTGTTGTGGGTATGAGATCGCAACGTAGTATATCTGGAATTCACCAATCTGTTGTATAGGCGATCTCCATGTCTTCTGTTTTCGTGGAGATTTTCTGAGGGATGTTGACATGATCTTCAGGTTGTTCTGTTGGCATAGTTCGACAAGTCTTATGCCGTTCTAGTTGGTGAATTTGTAACCGGGTAATTTGCTTACGTTTTTCTGATGGATTTTTTCCATACCGATGTATGCGTTAAAGTCGCCCAGTAAAATTTTGAGATCTACTTCACTCCGATCCAGGAGAAATAATGCGTTTGTGGTTTTTTTCAAAAACTAGAAAAAAGCCATTTTGAGACAAAACATCGTACCACTAATCTTTCAAAAATTGTAAGTTCAATATTATCCACAAGAACAAGTTGATTGATTGTCTTCAACAGCTTCAAGCAAAACTCACGTAATTTGGTTATAACAAGTCAACCTAAACAAGGCTCATTTCTTGTCGGTTTCTGTTTCAAAAACCTTTTTGAAGAACCGCTTTGCGCTGCGCAAATTTAGACTGTCTTGAATTAACATCTCCCGTTTGTTTGATATTTTCTTGTCATGTTTCAGTACTGTGACTGTTGCTTTCAGTAAAGGAGAGTAATGAATCAAATTTCAAAATCTTTCATAATATTCTCTCCTCTCTCTTCTCGTAACTTGTTTTCAGGCATCATGACCTTATCTATACTCTGCCGTAAGCTGCAGTTTGTCAGTGATCTTCGTTTTCATTGACCTTTTCCGTGAATGTATCGTATACTTTCACCATACCTTCCCGCCGGAAGTCCTGGACGAAAGAATATGAGTATATATCGTTAAATAATCGGAAAAAGTAATTTATGCATATTAGAATTTATTTCTCTAAGGATTAAAACATTAGTTCGATGTGCTATAAGAGGAACAGACGAAGGACTGGATTTCAAAGCGTCTGTAGCAAGTGCAGTGGAAATACTGACTGAAATAATGTGGTCTTTCTAGATTTTTTTGAGCTTCACTAATTTAGATTTGGTTGTCCCAATTCTCGTTAGGAAGAATACCTGGAATTTGTGTGAAAGCTGTTGGTAAAGCCGTCAGGCAACATTTCACTCTCTTTATTTTGGTTCGTACCAACCTCTCCACTAAATATTTCATTCAGTTAGAGAAATTGCATCATCTCCTCCTCAAAGGATGCCATTAAGGTGGTGTCATCGGCATAGCGCATGTTTGATATATTTCGATATTCTTCTCTAACCAATTGATACTACACCGAGCAGTTATATCATCTTCCTAAATATACATTTCCAATGAACAATAATGAGTATATGAAAAATAAATTGCAGCCTTGATGAGTTGATTTTTCTATTTTGAAAATGGTGGACTTTCATTATCAACTCTGAAATCAGCATTCATACTTATCTAGAGGGATTTAATAAAGAAATTATCATATTACAGAATTACCATTTCTCGCAGAGCAATCCAGAGACGATTTTACTCTTCGATAATAAATGATTCTAAGTAATATATATATATATATATATATATATATATATATATATATATATATATATATATATATATATATATATATATATATATATTACAGAAATCTTTCACCCTTTCTCCACGTGGTGCCACCGGTGCCGAACTGTCAACCATGCGACGTCACGTGTCTCTCGGGACCGGTTTCTAGCCTTTCAGCCGTCATCAGCCGAGCTCCAGACGAACGCAAGGAAAGCAGTTCGGACAGACGATCGGGGCCAGACCAGATAAACTGGCCATTTTGCGCTACTTGTGGGCATATATATATATATATATATATATATATATATATATATATATATATATATATATATATATATATATACATATATATATATATATATATAGACCAGATAAACTGGCCATTTTACGCTACTTGTGGGCATACATATATATATATATATATATATATATATATATATATATATATATATATATATATATATATATATATATATATATATATATATAAATACATATATACACAACTAGAAAAGAATACTCCTCACTCATATACATCAGAGTAATTGAACGGAGCGACACCTATATAACTATATTCTCTAATAAGTCTCTAAGTTTCATCCTTCATATGAACATATGTGAAGTTTCAAGTCGATCTATCAATGTTTTCGTACAAAAACAGTAGCAGCATGTCCAATAAATGCAACTACTGAACAAATAATTAATTCTATACATGATATGGTTATGAATGACAGACAAATGACTTTGAGTGAAATTATTAGGGCAATAGACATCTCAACTGAACAGCTGTTTCATATTTTGAAAAAGGAATTGGGCTTGAGAAAGCTATGTGCAAGATGGGTGTGTTCAATTCTGATTTATGATTCTGAATTATGGCATCAATTTTTTGGGATGGAAAAGGCATTTTGATAATTGATTACCTTTAACCCGGTAATACAATAACAGGACATTGTTACTCAAATCTTTTGGATTAATTGGATGTAAAAATTCGTGAGAAAAGACCTGGTTTAGCGAAGAAGGAATAATTTTTCATCATATTCACCAGATCTGCCCCCCTCTGACTTTCATCTGTTCTCAAACCTCAAAAAATTCCTACGTGACAATCATTTTTTATTAAATGGAGAAGTTTAGCAGCCCTAGATGAGTGTTTTAAAAGACTTCCAGAAAATCAGTTCAGATATGGAATAATTGAATTGGAGAACCGATGGAAAAAATGTATTGACCTTAAGGGAAAATATATTGAAGAATAAAGTAATTTTTTTCAACTATAAACTTATTGTATCATTTTTGCTCTGGGAACTTTTCAATTAGCCTAGTATATATGGGACATTCCATGCCAAATAGACCAGTTTTGAACCCGACCCCTTTCTATTTGGCTTTTTTATTTTTTACCCAACCGAAAATAAGTTAAAAATTTTGTCAAGAAAATGGATTTTTTAAATACCCATAACTTTTTCAAAAATTGACTAAATTGATTTTTTTTTTGTTTTTGAATGTATTTTTCAATGTACTTTTTATTTCATGGTAATACGATTAACAATAAATTTTTTATACCAATTTTTCCCTGGCATTTAAATAATTTACAAATTCTATACTCGTCTGAATTCGGAAAATTCTGAACCAAAGACAACTATCTGTGTCTGGAATCATACTTTGTAATTGCTGAGTTCCCGTAATGGTTTCGTTTCTGAAAATAGGGCACTCAAATCATTCACAGCTTTATTGTAAACATCTTCTGGCGAAAATTTAACCGTTATATTTGGAAGGTTATTCAGTGTAGAAGCCTATACATAGAATTCGTAAGGTGTGGTGATTTGTTTATCATCCGTTAGTTGAAGATTTGCTCTCACAGCTAGTCTTTTGATTGTTCCATCAATACCATCGCATAGACCTTTCCCATGGGCAGTGGCAAAAAATGTCATACGCTGGCATTCCAAAATCACTTTTATGGTGGTATAAATATATTTTTTTTAATCTTTGAATCGCTGAGGGGACTCAACCGAAAAATATTAACTTTGCTGACACTGTCAGAAATAGTTATTAATTATTAATTATAATTAATATTAATTTCGTAAACAACAATCATTCCGGTCATATGCCTTGTAATGAAAGAAAAAGTTCAAAGGGGTCGTCGATCTGTACCGCGCAAAGTTGGGCGCAATGTACCCAAGAGTCGGTGTACCCTAATAGTCTCACCAGCTTCCCTTGTATTATATATATATATATATATATATATATATATATATATATATATATATATATATATATATATATATATATATATATAGGTTTCTAAGTCATTCCGGATGTCGATCCGTTGATTCTGTGAAGAGTCAAGACGTTTCGCCATTTGGCATTTTCAAGTGTTACCCGCTTCGACTGAAGAGTCCAACAACAAAGTTGGACTTATTTGTTATGAAGCAGTTAAATATCGATATTGAAAAAATTCTTTGGCAAAGTTTTTTTATTGTAGTTTAAATGTATTTAGATCTTTTATGTGTTCATTTATTCCATTTTTTTATTGCAACTTCTTTACATAAAATTACGATATTTTTGTAATTTCTTTTTCATTATGTACTGCTTTAAGTAGAATTCAGTTAGAATTGTATGAACAATGTGTTGTAAATAGCTCAATAGTGTGTTGTTGACATTTTATTATGAAATATGAAATATTACGTAGGGTACTGCAAAAGTTTCTGGCATAGATTTTTATTGATGCTTTAGACGTTTAGTTTATGGCATCAAAACCATCAAGTACTAACTTATATATAGCCTAAAAAACAATGCAAACAAATGTTTAATAAATGCTCTAAATATTTTCGTGCCATACGATTTTAAATGGGTTTAAACTCAACAACAATGCATGGAACGTTTACATTTGTCTTTTGGCTATGAGACTGAATGTAATAGAAGTGTTTATAGTTCATTCACGAATTTAAACGGGAACACACTAGTCCTAAGAACAAATTTCTCGAAACTTCTCCAACATCATCTGTTGTTGCAATGAATATCGATGTTCCCAGAGAAATCATAAAATGAGCATTAATTAACATGGGAAATACAATGAGGTTAAAGCATCTTTAGTCAGTGGCATCGAGCAAATATATAAAATATTGTCTGAATATTTGATTGTTAAAAAGCTTGCTTCTCAATGGATTCTACAGCAGATCGAAGTTCAAGCAAAAGTCTCGTAAATTGGTGTAACTAAAGACGCAAAAAACTTAACTTGGTGTACGACAATAATGAGCAATGACAATATGAATCCGAAATAAAACTAAAATCTTCTGTTTCGATGTAAAATCCAACCAAACCAATAAAAGTTGTTCGATCAAACATTGTTTAAAAAAAAATAGATCGTTCTTTGGATTTTCTCATCATATAAATACTCGATATAATATAATATAAATACTCGGTCGAAATCAATAACCTAAACGATAATGAATTTTCAGCATAACAATGCGAAATTTCATACAGTGGCGCCCCAACAATTATCAATTTGAGGGAAAAATACTTCGTATTGATATTCATTCACTATATAGTCCTGATTTATTACCTTATATATATATATATATATATATATATATATATATATATATATATATATATATATATATATATATATATATATACGTCACCACGTGGTGCCACCGATCGCCTTCGCCGAACTGTCAACCATGCGACGTCACGTGTCTCTCGGGACCGGTTTCTAGCCTTTCAGCCGTCATCAGCCAAGCTCTAGACGAACGCAAGGAAAGCAGTTCGGAGAGACGATCGGGGCCAGACCAGATTAACTGGCCATTTTACGCTACTTTGTGGGCATATATATTATATATATATATATATATATATATATATATATATATATATATATATATATATATATATATATATATATATATATATATATATAATAAATCAGGACTATATAGTGAATGAATATTTAGATTTGATTTTTAGCGCATGATCAGACCATTGAAACCTAAATGGAATTTCTGAGATTGGTACTTCTGAGTGATATAAATCTTTCAACAACTATGTTAATATTTTAAAATATACTCAACTCAAAAATTACCACTAACGTCTATGAAGTCATACAAGAACAAAAGCTCCTTCCGATTAGTTAACCTTAAATGCCTATACACTAAACCATTATGTACATGTGTTCCGTTGATAATCACTAAGTATTAGTGATACGCGGGTTGCTATTTATGTATGAAAATAGTGTTTTGTTCTTCAAAATATTTGAAAATATTCGCGGTGATCGATATACTTTTGCATACGTTTAAACCAATTTTCATAGATTCTAGTTGGAATGTTTTGGTTTATTTTTCACGGATGGAAACAAAAAGAAATCATTGGGTGCCATATCAGGACTGTACGGCGGTTGACCCAAATTCGAATTCGATGTTTTGACCGGTCAAATACGGAGTTCGATGTGTGAGAGCTCGCGTCGTCAAGATAAATAATTATCCTGCTCGCTGGATATTTTTTCTTATTTACTCAAATACTTCTGGCAAACAAATGGTTGTGTACCATTTAGAATTGACTGTTCTACGATTCTCTAGTGGCACTGTAGCCACATATCCATTTATAACATAAAAACAGGCGACCTTTGCTTCCAAGTGCTTCTTGCGGGAACAAGTTTTGTTGGGTTTGGCTTATTTTGAAAGATCCATACAGTCGACTGCTGTTTACTTTCGGGCTCATACACATAAATCCAAGATTTGTCACCTCTAGAGATATTATGACGACTTTTGACGTCCAACGATTGTATTGTTGAGCATTTTTTTGCACCAATCGATACGAGCTTTTTTCTGAGCGATTATCAAATTATGCGGTATCCAACGCGCATAAATATTTTTCACGGTCAAATGTTCATGTAAAATCTTGTGTATGCCTGTCATACTAATACCCAGGGATGTTTCAATCTCACGGTATATCACATAACGCAGAGCATCGATGTTTTCTGGCACAACAAGCGATTTTGGATGACCTTCTTTGAATTGGTCCGTGAGCGAACGACTGTGATATACAGTGATTTTAGATGGTGCTTCATCGCCAAAAGTCGAAGTGAGTTGATCGATATACTGTTGTTGAGATAATTCACGTCAAAAGTCGTAGTAAATCATCACATGAAAAGTTTCACGAGTTAATTCCACTTTTTGACTGATATGATATTGTCAAGTCACTAAACAACATAAATAGCGCCCATATGACAAAATGTCCTAAGTAGGTATACAGTCAACAATGTGAAACTTTAAGATGTATATGTCAGATTGCGCCTAGCAACACCATTGTTGCTAATTCCGGTTACATAAATAGAAACCCTTCTAATGAAAACTATAGGCCATAGCTCACACTAAATAAATCATAATCCTGTCCTGATATTTTCAAATATATAGTATGAATTATTTAATAATGACCAATGGTGTGTTCGCCTAAAATTGTAGCAACTGATCAGTCGTTCATTTAACATCTTTCATTAATCTTCTTGTTTAATAAAGTAGTATAAATAGTATACAAATGAAAATAAATACATACCAAACATACAGTGTACTTCCACAATTTTTTTAGTTGGGGCAACTATAAACGAACATAAAATGTTACATGGAATGTTTTCACGGATTGTAAATAATGTTTCTAAGTCATTCCGGGTATCGATCCGTCCATTCTGTAAAGGATAACGACGGTTCGCCAAAATCTTATTTGACATTCTCAAGTGTGGTTCGCTTCCAGTGAAGAGTCCAACTCCAAAGTTGGACTTTAGCGAAACGTCGTGATCTTTTACAGAACGAACGGATCGATACCCGGAATGACTTAGAAATATATACTCAGTCGCTATTATGTATGAAAACAGTCAAATGTCTCGAGAACGCATTGAGATTTCTTAAAGAAATTATGTACACAAGAAGAAAGAGAAGGAAATGTTTGCCACTTTTTGGGAATATTTTCTTTTTTTTTCTTGTCGCATATTTGAAACCCAAGATTAACTTTTTTTTAATGATAACAATACTTGGATTTGGCATTGTTGGAAAGAGTATTTTTTTCTGAATTCAACGATGTAAATATTGTATGTCATTTAAAATACATAATTTAAAATAGAATTTATAAAATGGGTAAGGTTATTTAAGGTTATTTTTCATTTAGTAGGCTATAAAACTATGGATAAGACATCAAGTATTAGATTACACTTGACAACTGTTAACGTGTTTGTGAATTTGTGAATTTCAAATTTCTTTCAATTTTTATATGGAATTAGTATGTACTTAGCTGAAAGAGAAAGAATTGAAATACTAGCAATTGTTGAATACCGTGACAGAAAGCTCACTTATACGGAAGTTTGTCGAGTATTTAACGAAGTGCATCCGAATAAAAACATCACTAAGTCCACAGTTTCAAAAACGGTAAAAAGTCGTCCAAAATTAGGAACAAATTGTTTCAACCGATGAACAACAGATGGTTTGTGTGTGTGCTGTACGGCGACAATATTTGTGTATGACTTTGTGTATCTGTTCGTTTACATTGCCGCACAGGCACACCACATGCAACACATACAGCACTCACAACGGAATTTTTTATTAATGTGGGCCCAGCTTTACATGTATAGACGCTATGTCGAATAAATAAAAAAATATATTTTTATTTATACAAAATATAATTGCTACAAGAATTAAGTGAAGATGATTTTTATCAAAGGGTTGAGTTTTGAGAAGTTATGATGGAAAAATAAATACCAATCCAAATTTTATAGTATTTTCACGGATGAAACAAAACAAATACAAAATGACTAAACAAATAGTATTTTCACGGATGAAGTAATATTCTGTTTAAATGGTCATGTTAATAGACACAACTGTAGATATTGAGCTGATACTAATCCTTACGGGATGGATTAGTATCAGCTAATAGATACACAGTATCCTCAAAAGTTAATTGTTTGGATGTGATTTAGTGGCAAGAATACTATAGAATTTATTTTCATTAATGGCAACTTGACAGCAGATAAGTATTTGGATCTATTGGCAAAAAATATCATCCCTCAACTTTTACGTCTGGTTCCAAATTTAATTAACCGAAACCAGAAAATTTGGTTACAGCAAGATGGTGCACCAGTACACTATGGCATTAATGTTAAATTATTTCTTAACACTACTTTCCCAAACCCATACTTCCGACGAGGAGGAAACTTGATGCCACCCGATTTTTGTTGTTGTAGGGCTATTTAAAAAGTGGGTTTACGTTAACAGGCCAGAAAATCTCGAAGATCTCAAATTACGAATTTGACAAGAAATGGCTGATATATCTCTTATCTGGTGGCAAAATGCATTTGAGGGCTTCGTCCGACATATCCATTATTGCCAGGAAGTTAATGGTGGATACTTTGAACAGTTTTTATAAATATTTCTTTAACCCAAATATGCCCAGCATTTTTTTTTCAAATTTGTAATCAATATGCTGTTTTATGGATTTCTGACAATAGAACATATGCTTTAAAAAATGTAAAAAAAATATGTGACTATAGGTTAATAAGAAATGGATGTCCTTTTAAAAGGACAGTGGGCATATTTACAAGAGTAAATACGCAAATCAAAATAATTTCAAGAATCTAATTTTTATTGGAAATTTATTATAAACAATGTAAAATGACACTCCACAGAAAGAGTACTTACGTAAACTAGCAATAACAACACCATTAAAAACAAACGTAATTTTTGCTTCAGACCCTTGTATGATAAGAAATGAAACATCTCACATGAAGAGCAACCATGCATTTACGGCATTATGTTGATAGTTTCTTATGGCAAACTCGACATTTTGTCTGTTTATCTTAGTTTTCAATGAGGTGGTCCTTTCTATCATATCTTGATTCTACATTTTCTAGTGCAGAAGCTCTGCCAAATATTCTACACAAACCAACTCCCCTGCCTTATCTATCACTTTAAACTAATGAAAGATCAACATTTCTTCTAAAGGACAAATGATCAATTTTTCCCCCTTCATTTCAATGCAATTGCCATGCGTTTTGCTCGGCCGCGTTAATCAGGTGTGTAATGATTATAGACTATCAATAATAATTATTATCAATAATTATAGACTTCTCATCTGACACCCTATAGTCTCAAGCTCCTCTTTTCTTCTTCAAGTCTTGATCAGATGCCAAGAGACAACTACATATTGTTCGGGTTGACATTGTCATCTTCTTCTATCATTCTTATATGATCATCAATTGTAAGTCCCCTGAAAAAAAAATCTTTGGGCCCACTGTCCTTCTAAAAGGACACCTACGTTTTCATCCACCTGTGAACCATGTTAACGACAAACCAAACCTTTTTTAAACCCTTTATACATGCTGTCCGAAAATACAACTTAATTACATGCCCCTGTGAATAAAAAATTATAAAATAAACTTACCGAGGCATCTTGAAGTCTATAGGCATGGCCATGGTAACTTTTAAAGTGACACAAGAACTATACAAATTACAGCAAACTTATAGTTATTTTACTTTAACTGTCAGTTTACATATTTAATTAAAGAAATCGCATGCTGCTATCTCATGCAGTGTAGTTTACTTAATGCAAGAGTTAATTACAAAGTGATCTGTGAAGTGCCCTTATATGCAGGTGCCCTTACGTGGGCATAACTGCGTTAATAAAACAATATATATATATATATATATATATATATATATATATATATATATATATATATATATATATATATATATATAATTTTGATATTGTTTTTTTTAATCTGATATTAACAAAAGAGACCGAAACGTCTTTCAGCCTTTTTTAAAATTATTTTATTATTTTTTTGGAAAAAAAACCATACAATATTCACCTCGTTGAATTCAGAAAAAATGCTCTTTCCAACAATGCTTAATTGAAGTACTGTTGTCATTTAAAATCAAGTAAGCCTTGTCATCAAGTTAACCTTGTATTGCAAATATATGACAAGAAAAAAAAATAACATATACCCAAAAAGTGACAAACATTTGGAGACGTTTGTGTATAAAATTTCATTACAAAATCTCAAAGCGTTCTCGAGATATTTAACCGTTTCCATACATACTTGCAACCCTGTATACTCATGCACATATATACACATGCATACAAACATGCTTATTATATACATGCATACATACAAACATACAATAGAAGCATATTTTTTTGCTTTTTGAAGCTCTTTTACAAAGTATATATAAACGAGACAAAACTATATAAAAATTATTATATAATATAGAATATTTCATTGTTCTGTTTTAGATGATATTGTATTCTTTCCAACATTGATATTTGTATATTAAATTTATATTATAATTTATCACCATTTCACCATTTATAGCAATGCACCAAATATCATTTGTAAATTAACCTTAAACTAACATTCTGTTCATAGCTACACTCCAAAAAATTGATTGAACAAACTGACTCAAAATTATGCAAAATTATCGGGCATCAATACTTTTGTATTATATCTCCAAAATCTTTTGTTAGTGGTACTTTAATGATTTTTTATATCGGTGTTAGTGGTACTTTTATGTGCATAGTGTAATTAGAATTTTCTTGTAGGTAAGTTAGTACTAATAATAGCAATAACAATGGTAAAATTATTAAACCATCTTAAAAGGGAGTATAACTTACATTTCTCTTTATTATTTTCATTTTTTAGGATAGAAAAGCAAGAAGTGCGGGAGCTTTTTCCCACTGACAACTACGAATTAGCTCCAGTTAATCGACATAGAGAGTCTCAAAAAGAAATTGAAAGTAATACAAGAGAAATTTTAGAAAAAATTGCAGAAGTAAATAAGGGCCAGGGTCTTCAAAGAAAAAAATCCAATCCTCCTTACATACAATTTCCAACTGGGTTTTTCAAATCACACAATGTTGCAGAAGAAGAGGAATATAACAAAGAATCGAAAGATCTTTTCGGCAATCCAATTCTAGAATATTTGAAACAACAGAGTGAAGAACTGAAAAGTGATACTAGCTCTACTTTTCGCCAACCAAATATACACAAATTTCAAAATAATCGTGTCATGACATCGATTGACGACAATGCTCAAGTTGAATCGGATAATATTGTTCCAGGGCAATATATAAAACGTAAAATTACTCACTATCAGTCAGTCTTGGTTCCGAATCCTTACATGAATATGCCTATGAGTAGTGGAACAATTCCATCTGGCTTCCCTCTAGCGTCAAACCAAGCACAAAATGAATATTATCAATCAGGAGAGATGTATCCCTATCCAGGACAATTTCTAAATGCACCATATCCCTTAACATATCCAATTCAATCTACTGAAATAAAATCGCAAAATAATATGACTGATTTTCAAAAACAAGCTATTGCTTATATAAACACTATAATCAAAAACCAAAATCAAAACTTCCCCATGTTAAATCCTAATGTTCAATCTAAACTTGATAAGAAGTTCAGTGATTCTAGACTTAATATGCTAATACCTTCACTAACAGCTTCTATTAATAATCCAGACCTTAACAACCATAGGCAGAAACAAGCCAAACAAAATTGGAACTGGCCTGGAGCTGGTATATTTCCTATATTCATTAGAGATCCGTTTCTCCAAATGTATTATGCTGTAACCAACATGATTGAGTACGGTCCAAATGCCGGAGCCGAAGGTCCTTGTAAACTAACACCTAGACCAAGTCGAGTAACATCAAATCATAAATCAATAACAAATATAGAACAGAGAAATATACCCCAGATGAAAGTTGATGTTGACAAGAAAGATGGTGTTACTGAAATAAGAATGCTTGGTAATGATGTCAGTAGTTTGATACCTGAAATGGAGTATTTAGACGTAGAAAACTTAGATGTCGGTGACGAAGACAAGATTAAAATTACTCTCAACGGTCCTAAATCAGTCAGAATTGAAAGTAAGGAAATAAGCGACAATATCAAAGAAGAAAAAAGTTCGTGGGAGAAAGTCAGTCAATCAAAGGAACGCATTAAGTATTCACATTTGCCTTCTGGAAAGCTGGATTTCTCTTCGATATTACGTAAACCAGATCCAACTACGACACGGCCTCCACAAATTAGCAATCAACTACTTGAAATACAAGAATTAGATGAAGAAATTAGCGAATCTGAAAAAGCCGATGATGTCAGCGTTTCCAACGATGGCAGCAGAAAATTAATTAGTCAGGACAGTACTGGAAATGGAATCTTCATCCATAAATTACGGGTACGCCAGGGTGGAGTTGCTATAGCGGGTCCTGGTGGGATCGCGACAGCAGGAAGTGGCGGTACTGCGATTGTTGGTCCTAATGGTGTTGCATATACTCATCCGGATGGATTAGCAATAGCAGGATCTGGAACTAAAGTAGTGGCAGTTGATCCTAAAATCGATTTAAATGAGGCAATCAAAAATGGTGTTATTAATGGTACAAAACATGTTCCAAATACTAGAATAGGAAAAGTTGTAGCAGTAGGGCCAGTAATTTACTATAATAAAGGTATTTAAAGTGCTGCTTTATATGCGCGAATATTATCTAGAAATTAATGTAACATATAACATCAGTAGGTCACGCATACGATACTTGATCCTAAAGCTACGGTTTCCTAAGATAGCGGTGCCATTATCTAGTGACAGTAGTGTAGCAGTGGATGACGTCACTAAAACATTGTCATGCAAATCAAATGGCGTTGGTTTTTTAGAGAGCATTGATTGTGACTGTTACGTCAAATAGCGGTGCCGCCATTTTGATGATGACCGTCATAGCGGTGACAAACAGCCGTAGATCGTTTTTGCCCATGTAGCGGTGACCGTTTTTAAATAGTAAATGAGTGCATTCAGACAAAAATGATTTGAACCAGCGAAGATGGCGAAATATTGATAGATTTTGTAAGAAGTAATAAAGCTTGATATAATGTGAAGAGCAGAGACTAAAGAAAAGCCCACTTAAAACCCTCTGTAACACCATTTTTAAATATCTCAGTCTCCTCTAAACGATAGTTTTGTTGTCCAATGACTAGATATTTTCCAAATATAGTAATAATGCTATGTCCAGATCGTTCCTTTTTCTTTGCAATACTTCCACTGTACGTTGACCGTCTTTTTTTTTAAGTTAAGGTTTTCTTATATCTACCTCATTACGATTTATCACGGCCGCTAAGTGACGGCACCACTTTCTTAGGAAACCGTAGCTTTAGTACAACAATTTAAAGTAATTCTAATCCGAATGAGTCTAATACATTTCTAGTCCGAATGAGTCCATTAAAAAATTAGGCGTTTATTACCTTGTTGAAATGTTGCCCTCCAGGTATGTCAGTTCGAGGCTGGGTAAGGTGCAATGCATTTTAAGAAGTATTCTTCGTTGGCGTCTTGTTAGTCGGTACGTTTTTTAAAATGCTTAAGGTGAAGCACAATGATAGATATCCATAGGGCTGGGCAGTCAGTATTAATCAGATTATCATGACTAAGATTTGGACGTCACACTAAACTATGTCCAATTGTCCAATTGCTAAAAAACTATAGTGATGACACGTCTGTAACTTAAAATATAATTAGAATAATTATTTCAATGAATTTATCGCTATATTCTTATCATGTATATATATATATATATATATATATATATATATATATATATATATATATATATATATATATATATATATATATATATATATGCAGTTTTTTTACTCCTTTGGACTGTTTCCAATGAGACAACAGTAGTCAGGAGTTATACACCCCCGACCGTTGGGTTTCACAATATCATGTGGAACTCGTAAGGTAGACTCATTAGGGTACCGACATATGCTCTCTCGTCAAGAAGTCGGTACCCTGATGAGTCTAACCGCCAACATGTGCCCTCCAATGTAAGGGATGGGTGGTGCTGACCCTGGCTGTAAGATCGAGTCTGACCACTACACCAACCATATCTCACATTGCAACACTCTTAGGGCGGAAAGTGGCATCTATCAAGTCGATCATGACTCGTCTATTGTAGGCAAGACATCCCTCAATTTGTAAGAATATATTGACCAGATAAAAAGATTCTAATCATCAGAAAAAAAAAGAAAATGTAAGAAAAAAGTAAGACACTGCAGGTAAAATGCTGACATTAATTATGTATATACTTTGCATGCAAGATGTTATCTTTATTCGATTCGCTCTTATTAGAGTAAAGCCATTTTTAGTATTAAAGGACTATCAGTAACTGAAGCTATTTGGCGAATCTCAAAAAGCCTACTGACCGTAACATTACACTCAGAAGGTATCCGACCTTACCCAACCGCCAACTAGCATGATTGAGGGGCAATTTCTTGTCGAATTGTACACGCTTGCCTATTGAAATGTAGTATGCAAGCCCGCTCTATCCTCGGATGACCGCCCATCTAAGTACTAATCGTAACAAGAGACGCTGCATTTCTAAAACCTAGTACTCAGTGACTTTGTTGCGGAACATATTGTATCGGAACAAGTTTTGAAGCTGTTTCGAGACATTTTCTCATGTTCGGCGACTGTCACGATACAAAAGTCTCAAGACTCAGATTTCGCATCAAAATGGGAACCATGATGCAATGTTGCGCAAAATATCCAGTTTCTAAATAACCGGCATAAAGACCACAATAAAAATAATAAAGGATTTTCAGGACTTTCTGTATCTTTCGAACTAGATCTGGAAAATACTGGAATGGTTTTGATAATACAGTGCTCTCTTTCAAAACATTTGCTTTAAAAAATCAGCAAAAGGGTTTCAAATATCAGCAGGAGTCGTTCTTAAAAAAAATCGAAATGCATGAAATTCTGCAAAAATCTGATTCATAACAACACCAATGCCTCCTGAAAATTGATTTATCTTCCAGTACTGTTTAGGTTCCAATTTTTTACCTTTATATAACATCAAATTATTTAAAAAGACACTAGCAAGTTTTTGGGACATCATCTTCTGATTCTTGTAACGCAACTGACTCCGTAGATGTGGACGTTGAATTACGACAGTATAGGTAGTATTGCGATTGTCACTATATAATGTTACGGGACTTTGTCTCTAGGTGTGAACTAGGCTCAAAATAAAATTCCGCAACCTGTACAAAACAATTGTACTCATACTAATACCATAATTCAAAACATAAACCCGAATAAAATATTTAGAGAAGAATAAAAAATATTTAAATAACAATCTCATCCATTATTTGAGAGCTTCCTATTATCATTTACATACTTTAAATATATATTTTAGTATGCGTTCTAAAATATATTCATTATATTATTCATTCGTGATATAGGATACGTGATATAGGTTCGTGACTGGGATATAGGGTGTAACAAAATATTTGCATTTTGGAGGTACTTAGTTACTGAATGTTAAAAAAATATACCTGAATGTTACTCGTCGAAAACTCGTCGCAGCCACTTTTACTTCATCTTCAAGCCTGATTTTTGTTCTAGCAAAGAATGAGCCATAGACGGAACAAGTGGTAAGCCAACGGTGCGAGGTCGGGGCTGTATGATGGGTAAGAGAAAAGTTCAAAGTCCAAGTCGTTAATTTTTGAAGCGGTCGGATGTGAAGAGTGTACTCTTGCGTTACCTTGCTGCAGGAAGACTTTTTTTACGGTTTACCAAACCTGGGCACTTTTCAGTCATAACAGTATGTACACTCTCAAATTGAGCTGAGCAGAGTTTTGAATGTATCGCCCTATCATCATGAACCAACTGAAAGTGGTTCCTATACCTTAAAAATTCCACCAAACACACATCATTTGATGAATCGAAAATCAGTAGTGTTTTTGAGCAAAGTTTTATATACTTCAACCTGACAGGTGGCCATTCATAAGTTCTACAGCTTTTTGGTATCATTTATATGCCTTGCAAATGCCGATAAATGATAGTGTAGGTTAGTTCCAATTCCCCTGACAGTTTTCTAGTACTCGTTTTAGGATTCACAGAAACAACTCCCCTTAAAACGTCGGAATAGGGAGATTGTGATCCATATTTTTAAGACTCATTATCGCTCCCAAAACTTTTTAGACCAAAGCTTAGCGGTGCAGGTTAATAAGGCAGCTTCTCCCTTTATGTAGTTGTGCTGAAGCATTTTTTTAAATAATGTGTAAAAACTAGCCTAATTTCGGGACTTTTTTCACTCATCTTAAGGTTTTTGTTAAAGAAAACTGAATATTCGAAGAAGGAATGTTAATTTGTCGGAACAAGAAGTTGAAATCAAATTAATCCTCTGAGGAGTGAACTACCATATAATCATTTATTTATAAACAAAGAAAAAACGCAAATACTTTTGTTACACCCAAAAATTCGAAATATTAGAATACTGTCTGAGTATTTGGGCATTAATTATGATTTTTTATCTCCTTTTATAGTAAATAGTTTATTAGACTGATCAAAAGTCAATTTTTTAATGATTTTAATTTTATTAATTAGCTCCTTAATGTATTTATCTAATTTGGGGTTTTTATTTTTTATAAATTTTTAAATTCCTCATTATTTGTCAATATTTCAATATTTTCTGAGAAGTTACTATTAAACATTATCGGATATAATTAAAGCAAGTTTTTAATATATTATAATTTTACTAGTACTTTTGCTGGACCTCTATGTTTTTAAACAAACTAGTATTTAGTTTGTCGTATAGACTGTATATGTTTATTTCTAGCCAAAATATGTATTTGTTTTAAAAATACGTTTATTGTTAATATTAATAATTATTAATAGATTTATTTTTGATAGAAATGTAGATACTTTAATAAATAATAGACTGATAAAAAATACCAAACAAATGCATTTTATTTTAATTGCCTATAATTTTCTAAAGGTATGTTCACACTTGTTCAACTTTTGGTCATCAAGACGCATGCATCTGTTGAAAAGTTAGATGCATGCGTTGTTGAACAAGAGGCATGCAAAGATACACGTGAAAAGTCATGACGCACGAAGAGACGCAGAGCTAGCGCACCGACTCTCACCCATGTTGGGTATCTTGCGGTTTCGTTTTCAACTTCTTGATATAATCTGCAAGTTTTTGCTATAGTTTACAAATTTAATTTCAAGTGAAGTAGTTTAATTTTATTTAATTAAATAAATATATTAAATTATATATTAAAAACAAAAAATAAATATATAATTTTGAAAATAATAAAAATAAAAATAAAATTGTAAATTGATTGTGTAGGGAATATTTTTTTAGCAGATATTTTCTATAGTAATTTTTATTTTTAGTAGATATTTTCCTGTAGTAATTATTCTAAATATTCATTTGTCCCTACAGATTTTCTGTATTCTTCCGTTCTTTTACGTGCTCTTATCAACACCAGCCCAACAGCACTCATACCGGTTAACATGTTAATGTTAGATGTATTCATGAAACTGAAATTGCACAGCTAACAGTAGGTACTTATAAAACAAAATGTTAACGTTTTTAATAAACCGTCTTTACTGACGCAAATACGTGGAGAGGAAGGAGACATAGCTCTTACTCTTCACTCTGAAAGTCTATTCTAATAATTTCTCTTTGGTTCGAGGATATATGAAAAATGTACCCAGTATAGCAAGATTATCTAATTCGTCCAATGCCTCCCATAGTTACAGAATGTTATAATAACTGTGCTGGGCCAATATGAATGTAAATGGAATTTGTCCATCATTACGGAATATAATGAATTTGTTCATCATTTTTTCATCATTACGTAATACCATCATGTATTTTACACAAAAATTGCAAAATTAATTGCATTGCAAAATTAGTTGCACTTATTTTGTTCTTCAGTATTGTAATATGGTTCTGATACCAGCGTAGAGGTGAAATGGCGTTTTTAAGAAATATACAAAGGGACTAGGATTTCACCCGATGGCAGGACAATAAACCAAATAGACCACGTACTGATAAAGAAAAAACATACAAGGACCATAGACCAGATTAGAAGTTATATATTTCTTGGTACGAGTGAAAATGAAATGGGAAAATACCAACAAAAAGAAAAGAAAAGGTAACAAAAGAAATATATTTCAAAGAATCTGGAAAGCATGGGAATGAGAAGGAAATACGGGAAGAGGATGCAGAGTACAATAAGAAGAATGACACATGAAACAATAGATGAACGATGGGAAGACCTAGAGAAAGCAATAACAACACTGGCTCAGGAAATATTAAATAATAGCTGGTTCAACATCGAATGTGAGATAGCAGTGAAAAGGAGGCGTAAAGCGAAGTTAAAGTTTCTGGAGAAAAAAACGGAAAGGGGTAAAATTGAATTAAAAAAAACAAGAGAGGCCAAACAAATATACAGGAGGAAACGAACACAAATGTTCGAAAGGGATATGGAGGAAATTGAAAGCAACTATAATCAAAAGTAAATAAGAGAAATATTTTTTTAAAGTATTAGGAACGAAAAGAAAGAATACCAACCAAGAAACATATACTGTAAGAATGTGAAGGAAAACTACTTATTAACGAAAATGGAGAATTGAACAAACAGAAATATCAAAGATTATTATAATATAGTTAACAGAATCATTTGCTTCTTCTTCCTTTCTGTTAGGTAATTCTGCCTATAATTTCATTGGTTTATACCCTTAGATAATATTACTATTCCATCCTTTACGTAGTCAAAGTAGGTCATTCTCTGGCTATCTTAAATACACCGTTGTCAGTCATTCTTCTTATGTAATTGTTTTGTTTCTTTTTCCTATTCAGTATATCTCATTTATCTGTTCCACATTATATTTCCTTTTTTGCTAATTCGATCCCTCAACGTGCTTCCAGTAATTCTTCTTCTTAATATGCTCATCCTTTTTTAAAGCTTTTAGATTTTTAAAAGTCATTGCACCTTAGATTTATCAGGTCTTTCTGAAACATATGTCATTATGGGTCTTATGGCGGTTTTATAGATATATGCCTTCATTTCCGCTCTAGCATATATATATATATATATATATATATATATATATATATATATATATATATATATATATATATATTTCTCCAGAATGTATTATTTAGGCCTCCTACCGGTTTATTAGCTTTCTGTATTTGATCTTTAACTTTTTCCACTTCTAGAATTATTTGAAATACGCATTCACATTTAAATGAAGTACTTTGACATATTTTAAATAGATAGAGATATAATAAATATAGAAATAGGAAGATTTCAAATTTAATTCTCTTTTTCCCATCTATCGGCAAATTGTTCAAAATAAGGGACCTTATGTTAATTTGCTTCAGGTTACTGAAACTACATTCACGCAAGAAGTATACCAAAGAGCAGAAAAGTTGATACACGATTAATGTAAAGTTTAGACGGATAAATATGATGGATGGGGTAGAAGTTTATAGAAGAATTATATAATAGTTGGTGATTTTCCTTTATAAAACTGATACATAGTGAGAATAACAACAAAAATATAATTCCAGGAAGAGAGAAGAATTTAGAACTAGTCGATCATGCATTGAAACGGTATTCATTATAAGACAAGTGAAAGTAAAATCTCTATAATATAACATATCAGCTTACTTATGCCTCATATACAAAAAAATACGTTCGACAAGGTACAAATATAGGACTTATTTATTTACTATAGCTACTACAGAAACTACTTTACTATCAAGAACATCCCATTAATTAAACCGGCTTAACACTATCGAAAAGATATACAAATACAATAAGGTAATTACATGAATAACATAATACGAATTAACTATAAATTGGAAATTAGACAAAGAGACTCTTATAGAATAGAATGGACAATCAAGAGCGAAAATTTATATGCCACACAGACAATAATAACAGTCAAAAACGGCCTACAAAGGATACGAGTTTTACATAACAGCGAGACAATCTTCAATGAAAAACCCCAAAACAATACTAAGAGTAAATTTATATGCTACACAGACAATAATAATAGTCAAAAACGACCTACAAAGGATACGAGTTTTACATAACAGCATGACAATCTTCAATGAAAAACCCCAAAACAATACTAAGAGTAAAAAAACCAAATAGGTGTAAGCTGGTAGTCGAAGATAAAACAATAGTAATGGAGGTAGATTATGTAGGCATTAAAATATCAAGTTAGAGACAGATAGGAGAGCAACTAAAAACAAGAAGGAACAGAAAGTGGGATGTCTAAATGATATTATAGTCAGAAATAAATATATATGTTTATAAACGAAGGCAAAAATGTACAAAAGTATAATACGACCAGTAATGATGTACACATCTGAGGAAAAATTCTGAGGAGATAGGACTGTAGGAATAAGGCGCAGAAAAATTGAGTGGTATCAACACATTGGAAGAATGACAAATAACAGAATAGTGAAGATCACAAGAGATAAATAAGACGCCAAAAAAAAGATGACGCGGTAACTTATAAGCCAGAAGAAAACTGAAAAAAAAAACAAGCTATCTATCTCATATTATAAGCTGCTAGAAGAAAAACAGGAAAATGATAGTATGCAGTTTGAATATATCCTGCATCAGTAGAACCAGACTTCTGTTGACAGTTGACTGTCCCTTCATGGCAAATGTTGTTGTATTATTGATGAGTATAGCACAGTAACTCTTTAGGCGAGTGTTGGTTGATGAACTGACTTCAACAGATTCCCAGAGTACTTCGAACTGAACATTGATATAAAAATATTATACAAAACGAATCACATCTATTAGTATACCACTTAGAAGTGTACTGGAATCATTATGACATATATCTGATTTATCCACTAAGCAAGAGAACGACCCATGTTTGAAATAAATAGCTACAAAAAATGAGAAATATATCGTCTGCATAATGGGAAGCATATCACACAAGACTACCTCCAATGGCTGCAAAGATAGCATTCCAAAAATGTCTTATACTTTGTGTTACCCAGTGGTACGGGCAGACAGGTATATACCGTAAACTGCTCAAAATTAATGATATTTGATCGAATAATCGATATAAAACATTCAGAATTGTCGGTAGGGAGTCATGTTTTTAATAATAATACAGATAAGAAAATTATTAAGTATTTGCAAGGAGAGGTCACATTCTCCTTGATATTCTCCAGATCTGGAACCCTTTGATTTTACTGAACCGCGAAAACCGATGAAACAGAAAAATGTTACAAACACAACTTAGTTGCCACCAATAGTCCCATATGGAGAAGATTCTGCTATGTTAGAGTTACACAAAGGCCCAATTTAAACATCTAAACTTCTATTCGATCATAGGAAAAAATATTGGATTTAATCTTAATAAATCCTTAATATATCTGAACATATGAAATCCAGCTGTGGGTTTCTAACACGTTTGTACGTCAAATGTACAAATCTTTATAAGGTATCACAAAAAATTAGTTATAACTACAGCCGACGCTGTTTGGTATATTTCCTATAATGTAATTCAACAAGATTTAAATGTATCATCGATTAAAGCAGTAATCAAAAACTACAGGGTGAAATATTGCGTGTGAAATATCCGAATCTACCCCGATACTTTAGTAAAAATGTTACATAGAAGAAATGAAACGCTTGAAAGAAATAACGCCTTCAAGTTTATCAATTCTATTACAAAAAAATTATACCTACATTAGTCAAAAAATTATGAAGATACATAATGTATATATTTCCTGCAAGCTATTGCAATAAAAATTGTCATAAAATGTATTTATTACTCGATATTGCATAATGAACAGGTTGTAAATAAATGTGCACCCACACAAACTTGCAAAACAAATTAGATTACATTAAAATTAAGATCTAGTGAAATGTTCAATTGCAATCTATCGATCATTATCCTATCAATCTATACACCAAGAATTAGTATCATATAAATTAATATGCCCTTATTTTGTAATATATTTCAATCCTTTTAAAGTAATTAAATACATTCCAGCTCAATAAAGTACATATCTAAAGCTATATAGATGAATAATGGTTTGGTTCTATCTTGGTATATTATTAGTTTAACGTTCATCAATCCCTATATTGAAATCTTTAATTTTAAACACTAAACCCAAAGAAATTTTCCACAAATCGTCAAACTTGATACAAATTGAATCATCTCTTGCTGATGCTAACATGGTTAGCGAAACGCGCATTAAAAAATTCAAAAACATGTAATTTGGTATTCTTCTTTGAGTTGGTAAATTTCTTTGAGTTTAGTAACATTTATATTAAAGCAAAATTAACACATTTAACAATTTTAACATCGTTTAGTTGCAATATTTTCATTGATGCATGGGATCTTTCTATGTGGAGTTTTTTTTTGTAAACAGTAAATCTATTATAAATTTTACAGTTACACAGTTGTGCTTTCTTCGTCTTTATATTTGAAAAGAGTAGTTGCCATTAATAAAAACTGTATTAAAATTATTTAATAACACGTTGGATCGTGCAGAACAGCATGAATTATTAACTGAATTGTTGAATGATGCCCAATAACATCAAATTAATTTTCAAACATAACTTACCATATATGTGTTGAAGAAACTCCAAGAGAGTTTATCCAGCCGATATTACATCTAAAAACCCACCATTTGTGGCTCTGGATCTTGATAGTTATTGATCACCAAGTTTTTGATAAGGTTAAAGGCTAACGGTAACCAAAGTTTTGTGGTTAAAACTGGAGAATTGACTGAACAATAATGTGGTTTCCACAAAACTATGCTATACGGCACAGAGGTGATAGTAGCGATAGTAGTTATGATCAATGTGCCTAAAATTGATTTATTATTTTGGAGTTGAAAATTACGATGTACCAATTGCATTTAAAAATAATTTAAAGATAAAAGAACAACTTTCGATAAAACTAATAAGCAGTATTTCCTCCTCGGGTATGTTTGATGCCTGTAGGCGATTTGGCATGCTGTCGAGTAAATGACCAATTTGGGTTTGTGGTATTCTCTGCCATTCTTCACTAGCAGCATCGTTTAGTTCCCGCAGGGTAAGAGGAGGATTGTTTCGATTATTGATGCGTGTTTTCCATGAAATTTCCATGAATTGTCCATTCCATGAGTTGTCATCCATGAAAACAAATCCGTCACCCACTGTGCCTCGGAACAGACGCATAAAACAGGATTTAAAACTTCCTCGGTATACACACCACCAGTGGCTCTTCTCTGCAGGACCAGTAGAGGTGTCCGTGAATCCCTCATAATACGACCCCAAAACATCACGCTCCCTCATTCAAATCGAATATGTAGTTGCGCTGTTTCTAGTCGAGCTTGTCGACCTGGGCCTCTCCAAACTGATGTTCTTCGTGATTCAGAAACTAAGCCAATTCTCGTCTCATCGGAGAACATCACGTTATTTCAGTTAGGACTATGATCCCCCATTTCTCAAGCCCATTGCAATCTTATATTTTTTGTTGGAAGATTAGTTTGGGAACACGTAATGGTCTTCTGCGATGCAAATTTGCAGCTTTTAGTCTGCCTGTTATTGTTTGTCGTGAAACATTTACTCCTTCAAGCCTAACAAGCTCCCTTGATATGCCACTTATAGATTACAGACGATTTCTTCGAGCTATTTTTGATATCTGCCTGTCTTGTGCAGCTGTTGTACATCGTTTTCTACTACTTCTGGGACGATCCTTTACGGTATTTGTCTCTTGGAATTTTTTATGAATTTTCGATACAGCACTTTGGGAAACAGTGATTAAATCACTGTTGTAACAAAGCAATTACTTTTGATCTGTTTAGATGATATATCATGTTTCTAGGCATTTATTTGGTTTGATCAAAAATTGTAAAAGAACTGAAATAATGTGTAAATAAGAGAAGGTGCAAAAACCGAAAAACGTGTGTTATCAACAAAACAATGCCATTGCTATTTTCATTTAAAAACGATCTAAAATAAATATTCTTCACAATTTTCAGCGTACAATTGGTGTAGATATCCTATTGGTGAATATTCCAATCTTTTGGACATATGTGTAAATTAGATTATTACAAAAGGACGACCAAATGATCCCAATGAACTGAAATATCAACTTCTTGCTACTTTACCACAAGTAATTGGAGTGATAATATTTTTAAAATACAAATGGAAACTACACAACATTCAAGACAAATTTAGACGATGTATTAGTTAAAACAAAACTCATATGTTGAAAGATCCTATATGCCCCTGTATAATCGCTTTACTAACATTATTTTATTTTCCTAGCCCACCAAACCCATCTGCATGGTTACCGCTAGAATTTTTTCCAGTCCACGGACCGAATAAACCACTAGATACCGTGGCTTCCTCTCAATTCTACCATTTCCCTAGATACTTTAAAAACGTAAATAACCAAATACCTAAAGAATATCAACATATAATAGAAAACAAATTTACGGAACAACAAAAAAAACACAAACTTGAGAAACTCGTTGGAGACGTCACATCCGAGAAAAGTCAAGAAATTGTTGTGGTTAATCCAAAAATAGAAGCAAATTTAAATCAAATGAACTTAAATGAGAAACTACAAGTTCCTTCAAAGTCTCCATCATTAGCCCCATATCGGTTACATCCGTTATTTGAATATATCAAAAATGGAAACACAGTTCCTCAAGAAAGAATTTTCCGATTCAGAAGTAACAAAATTCCAAAGGAAAGTGACATAGTAACTCTAATACTAAAACCACAAGCTACTGCTGTGGCCGGGGTAGAAGGAAAAGCTGTTTCGAATCCCCTATCAAAAGCCATCCTCAGAAAAGGAATGGATGTTGATATTCTATTCGAACCTGCCGCAGTGGCTATTGCAGGGCCTGGAGGTATTGCTCATGCACAAAGTGATTTAGAAATAACTTATGAAGATTTTGATTCCTAATAAAACAAAACGTTTTAAGAGTTACTTCAACATTTTCCGTTGGAATTCAATTTACACATTATACAAGTCATTAACTGCGCATTAATTGAAAAATGATGAATTCAGTGTTTATATTGCAAAAAGTTGAGTATTGTAATAAAATAAAAGCTTTTTATTACCTCAATATATCACTAAACTTTCTAAATGATGAAAATATGTGGTCTCTAGTTTTTCAAATTTATGTAAAGTCAATTGCTATTTGAATCCATTAACGAAATTTCAGCTAAAGTAATATGAAAAATAGGCGATTAGTTCCTGTTTGCATTTATCCTCTTCAATATATTACTAATTATATTTTTAAATATCTATGGCAACATATTGTCAACGTATCTAATTGAACAACAGTCTGGAACTGGTCTTCCAAACAGTTCTGGAAGTCTTCTTCTGACAATTCCTTTAGAACGCGTGCTGCTTTTTCTTCCACAGCTTCAACGCACTCAAATATTATTCATTTTAATTCAGATTTCACCTTAGGAAACAAGATCCGGCAAATAAGGCAGATGGTCTAACATTGGGATGCTGAACTTGGCTGGAAACCTCTTGACAGGCAATGCGGAATGAGCCAGCGCATTGTCTTTGTGGAGAACCCTTGACTTGTCCTTCCAATTCGGGTCGTTTTTTCCTTACACTTTTACGCAGTTTAGCAAGAACATGGAGGTAGTAGTGTTTATTTATAGTTTGACCTTTTATTAATAGTTGAAGGTAGTGAAAGTTCACATTCCCGTAAATATCGAAAAAAACAATGAACATTGCTTTGAATTTTGATTTGCTCATTCGAGTTTTTTTGGCTCTCGGTGAATTTGGGCTCTTCCAGTGCATGGATTCGCGCTTTGTTTCAGAATCATAAGTAAATACCATTATTTGTCATATGATGTTATTCTTTCCAATAAGTTTAGGTCATTGTTAATGGCATTCAAAGTATTAGTTCAAACATTTTTGCAGGTTTCTTATTCAAATGTCAGAATTTTAGTCACCATTTTCTCACACACTTTTTGCATGTTAAAATTATTATGTAAAATTTGTGTATTATTGTGTGTATTTGTGTAGTATTATGTAAAATTTGTCGTACGCATTCTTTGTCAATTCCTACAGTTTCAGCAATCGCACGAATACTTAACCGAAGGTCAGATCGAACCAGATCACCAATTTCTTCGATATTGTCATCCTTTTTTGACGTGGAAGGGCAACCCTGGCGTGGATCATCTTCAACGTCTTCTCGGCTATCTTGAAAATGCTTAAACCACTCAAAAATACTTTCTTTCAATAAACTATTAGTTTGAATAACGATTTTCCAAATTTCAAATGAAATTTCATGAAATTCGTTGCTCTCTTATTACACCTAACATTTTTCTGGCGAAGCAAAAAAAAACAATTCTAGTGCGAACGAAGGCTACGGTTATACGGATTTGTTTACAGAAGCGAGAGGTACTGCATTCGAAAGAGAAGGCTTCACGCGAAACAGCTGTTTAGCGCGTGCGTACTTCTTCTGTAGTAGTGTCAGTCTCGTTATTTAATAACCACACCTCGTATTTAACATTAAGACGCATTAGTACGGAACATTTATTTCATTAGTTTAATATACGAGGTGTGTAAGTAAAGTAATGAGACTGGTTTGGTTTGGTGAAGGGGAAAAGGCTTATATATTATGCATCTTCAGTGCGTTTTTGGAACGCGCTAGAGTTACTTGGTGCTCCGTAGCAATTATTTTCGTCCATCCGATTTTTCAACCAAGTTCTGAAAATAAATTCAAACAATTTCAAACAACGGTGAACTATCAAGTTTTCTTTCATACTTGGGCAAATACAACGAAAACAATAATATTGATGAAGCAAGACATGATTTTGCCTTGTTGTCGTTTTGATTCCCAATTAGTAAAAATCTGGTGTACGGTTTTGTGCGTTGAATGTTTTCCGTTACGTGTTTTAGCTGCAATCGAGTATCAGTCTTCTGAGAATTCCTTAAACCACCTTAAAAATCTGGGCCCTTGACAAAACACTGTTTCCTTAGGGCTGTTAAAGTTTTACAAAAGTTTCCATCGCACTGCTTTGAAACAAAACTTGATGCACACCATTGGTGAAAATTGTTGTCACTCATTTTTAGAACGCACTACAAAAATCTGGCCCATGAAAAGAATTTCTACGAACTATCAAGCGATTCCAGGTAATTCAAATTCGTAATGAATATGCAGCACATGTTGTTCAAAAACTCTCCTCCAGAGGGGAAGCCGATAATGTTGCCAGATCGAACGCTACGACACGACTCGCATTATTTTATTTACACACCTCATATATAGAATCAATTAGACCTAAAATATAATATTTGGACTAAACAATCACCAATATACAGTTGCGAAGTTCTTTTTGCGTTTTTTGTATTAAGATTTTTTTTGTAACTTGGAAAATATTTTGCAGTTCAATATAACGTTTATTAAATCAATTATCTCAAAGCACGGAATTCAAACAAAATAGGTACACCAGAATTTTCAATTACTATTCTACAAATATCAAAAATATTTTCAAAGTAGATGTACTGAATTTTGTTTGCCCTGGATTCATTCCATGTACTTTTATATAATCAAAATTCATCGTCACCAAGGCTTCTTGAATTTCCATTAATTTTGTACAAATTAAATATTTTTGGAGAAAAATTGATACACTGATACGTGATATAAAAAAAATATTTACTTTAGCTGAATAGTGTACAAAATTTATTTGATTTAAAAGTGATTTATATTCTTAAACAGTATTAATTACACGGAGTTTATGTGTCTGTTGAAAATATAAAATAACCATCTAATTTGAAGTATAGACTATTTTGTTTACATAAACCTATACGACAAAAGAAAGATGATTTAATAACTAGTGAGGAATGGTTATGTGGTCAACTAAAAATCTAAATTACTCCTTTTATATAAATTGTATCAGATTGACTATTATAATCACTGGTCACTTATATCTCTGAAAGCGTAATATAGATAAAGTGATAAGATCTAAACTAGATCTCATATTGGAGAGATCTGGTATAATATATTAATGATAATAATTAAAATGGATTTTTCTTATACTCTTTACGTTCTACTACACGACTTCAAGATTTTAATAAATTGATTACAAAGGTTAACAAATTTAAACCTTTTTGAGGTAACATTGATGAAAATAGGTGTATATAAAATATTTTGTAGTCCTAAATTCGAAAATAATAAGCCAATTACTGTAAAAAGTACGGGTTTTTTGATACAGAGGGTCGGTAGCGAGGAAAAAAAACGACACGACATATCTTTTACAATCGAATATTTATTTAATATAAACATATAAAACTTATTAAATCTATACAAAGACATCACTGAGGATTATGTGAATAAAAATATATAACACAAGATGTCACACAGCGACAAAAATTGTCCCTTTTTCCTCTTGTGTTCTGTAGCATCATCTCTTTTTAAAAACTGGCACTAGTCACCCAACATAGATGGGTTCCAGCATCCCTGGTATCATGCTTCCATCGTCCTGATGTCCTGGTGAAACCTCTCTCCTTGTTCGTTGCTTACGGCACCTAAATTTTCTGGAACAAAACCAAATGGCAGTGTAAACAATCTATTTTTAAGGAAATATACTATAATATAGGGCGACGCCCTATTAATTCATAGGCGTTCAAGAGTTCGTCTATGAGTTTTGCCCAGTTGCCCAGAAATCATTTCACTATACAAAACACTTCCAAGGTACCAATTCCTTATCATATAATTTTTCTTGAAAACACGAAATCACCTATAAGCTTCCTTATTTGAGGTCTAATAAATATACCTTCTTTTAGTTTTGCATCATTTAATTGAGGAAATAAATATTTTTTTTAGGAAGGTTCTCTCCACGTCATAGGAACATCAAACGGTATAGATCGATCGCCGATCTTGATCGCCAATTTGGCACTTAAAATATAAAAGATAGACTTTTTGACTTTCTTGGATATATGTAGATATAGCTTGTGAATTTAAAATAAATTGCCCCCATATACAACGAAACTTAACCGCTGGATTTTTGCAAAATCGACGAGTAGAACTTGCCATTTTATATAAAATCGACTTAAACACTTGACCACACTGTAAACGAGACAGAAACAAATTAAACTATATAAAACAATAAAACTGCCCTTGAAGGTTCGTAGAATACTGCGGACCCCCACTACGGTCCCCACTACGGACTCCCACTACGAACCCCCTCTACGGTCTTCCTACATCGTCCAGTTCAAAGTCAGGTACAAATAATTTCAATGTCCCATGATATAAAGGAGAAACAGGTACTTGAAAATGAAATGGGACGTGCTAAGTCATTTCTATGAAAAGGTGTTTTAATAACTACTTAAATGAAACGCAAAAAGAATATTCTCATCAATGTTACAAAAATCATGTCGATCTGTGTTATTTGCCAATTGATAAACAAAAGGGGGAAAGTTCAGGTGATATGGGTTTTAAAAGAGGTTTAATCAATATCTACAGGTTTAGTTGCACAATGATCCTAATTTTTGTTCTAAAACATAGAGTAAAGCTTAACAAATATCAGGATGTAACAAAACTATTTGCGTTTTTGAGTTACTTAGTTTAAACAACTGCACTATTTAAAAAATGTATAGCTATAGGTTATTTCTACTAGGGCTGGTCAGAAGTGAAATAGGTGGAATAATGCGTTGTCTTGCAGCAGAACGACTGTTTTACGGGTAACCAATTCTCTCAAGTTGAGCTAAATTCTGCCTTTATCGCCTTATCGTCAGCGGCCAACTCAAAGTGAATCATTCCTACAAGATTCCACCAAACACACAGCATGACTTTTTTAACAAATCCTACTCGCCTTAGTACCGGAAGAGCTGGTTGCCCAGGCATAACCCACTACCATACTGATTAGGATTGTTGAAATAAACTGATTTTTCATAATACGAGTCCTGATTTTTCATAATAAGTCCTTATAAAATCCAAGAGATGGTGCTCGTAGCATCGGAAATGGTTTGTTTTTAGTAAGCATCATTAATCACCAGATAGCTTTCAAAATCTCAGCTATATTCATCACATGGTTTCATTTTTATTGTCGATTGAAGCAAGAAATTTTTGTTTATTTAGAAAAATGGAAAAAAGTGAGTTTCAAGTGGTGATTAAAAAGTTGAGAAATCAAAGCTGAGTTGGATGAAGTTCATGGCACGTCTGCTCCTGTGTTTGCAACTGTTGTAATTGGACAAATGAGCTTAAACGTGGCCATACATCCACAAAAGATGAACTTCGTTCGGGATGTCCAGTAGAAGTGACTACTCTCGAAATGATCGACAAAATCCACGACATGGTTTTAAGTGATCGACGAATTAAAGTGCGCCAAATGATTGAGGCCACAGGTTCATCGCAAGCTACAGTGTTTTCAATTGCGCACGAAAAATTGGATCAGAAAAAAATCGGAAAGATGGGTGCCGTGTTTGCTGCTCCCAGTGGAGAATAAACGCAATCGTGTGATCGACTCTGAGGCTGTTTTGGCACTTTTTCGTCGCAATCCTGATGAGTTTCTTCGTTGATACATAACTGTGGATACACTACTGGATACAAACGTGGATATACTACCACACTCTAGAGACAAAAGAACAATCAAAACAGTGGGTTTTTGAAGATGAACGGGCTCCGAAGAAGGTGAAGACGGTAAAATCAACCGGCGAGGTTATGGCCACAGTTTTTTGGGATGCACACAGAATCATCTAATCTGATTACTTGGAAAAACAAAAAACAATAACTGAAGAGTATTATGCTTCTTTATTGCACCGGTTGAGAGAAGAAATCAAGAAAAATCGTCCTCATTTTATAAAGAAAAAGATCCTCTTCCATCAAGACAATGCACAGGTGCACACCTGTATAGTTTCAATGGCCAAAATCATGGAATTAAGGTTCAAATTATTACAACATCAACCGTATTCTCCGGATTTGGCCACCAGTGACATTTTTTTTTATTTGCGAACTTAAAAAATGGTCTAACAGATAAACAGATGCCTATTTTAAGGACCTTCGGAAAGCTTACTTTTTAGATGGCTTAAAAAAGTTGGAGAAACACTTGGAAAAGTGGATAGAGCTAAAATGACATTACGTTGAAAAATAAAAAAATCTACTTAAAATAATTTATTTTTCATTTATTAATAATTTGTTTTTCTGTCTTTTTATAATGACCTATTGAACGATCCTTGTAGTTAACAAACCGTTTGGTGAATCAAAAATCAGTACAGTTTCATACAGCTTCTTCTCACTTTATTTCACAAATCTCACGAGCGGCGTCAGTCGCTTTGAACCCTTTTTGAAAATAATGTCTTAAAATGATCCTAATTTTGCGACTTATTTGATGTATTTTAATGTTTTTGTTAAAAATCGTCGATTGAAGATTTCTCAGATCAAATATTTTAAATTTGATTAAACCTATGATGAGTAAAGTATAATTCTTTATTTATAAACAAAAGAAAAAACAAATATTTTTGTTACACCTTAGTATTACCAATACTTGAAATGTATTTGTTTTATAACTAGTTCCATTAAATAAGAAGTACCATAATTTATTTAAATTTTGCTCACAGATTAAAAAAAATCAGTAGAGCAGTTTTCTTTTCTTCGTTATTCTACTAACTTTTCCACCACTCCATTCTGATTTTCTACAAATGTTTCGTTCTATTGTTTTAAATTACCAAAACCTCCCCAACTGTATCGCAAGATATTTTCGTTGAGTTTTTTAGAATAATAAACTATGATTAATTACATAATCTTTTGTTATCTCCCAACTCTTGTCATTTTCTTACTGATTTAATTACCCTGCATTTTAAAAGCGATCCAGATGTCAACTCTGAATATATGTCGAACTGAACAATCTCTTGACCCGTGAAAAAGGATTGTTATCAATCCCGTTCTGAGATTTCTATAATGATCAAAAAGAATTAGGTAAAATATTCCAGTTAAATCTTATAAATGTCCTACGGATAGCTAATGACGAATGGAATGTGACGTTATCCTCATGAAAGATAGATATCCTATTTGTCAATTGTAGACATTTTGTACGTATTATTGTTCTAATTTCATGAACTACAAGTACAATACAATTGAATCAATCATCACAGGAAGAGCATTCAATTCTTAAACTGCAATTCTATTTTCGAAATTATTTGCGACAAGATGTCAGTGCTCCCAAATCTGTTATATCGGTATCTTAGACTTAGACTCGTTTTCCATTTCACATAGCAGTCCACTTCCATATTGGGTTGTTTTGCATGGCGTTTTCAAATCAAAATTGGTGCAAATTATCAAATTAGTTCGATTAATTTATGCGGCACCCAAACATTACCTTAGAAATGTATCCTTACTTTTCTACGTATTCTTACTTTTCTGGATGGAATGTTTCAAGTCTTGCAGTAATTTTCTAATTTTCTGACGACGTAGTCATTGAGGCTGCCAATTTAGGTCTCGGTAATTAGAGTGATATGAATCATGAACAAACTCCAATCAATGTAACAAACTCCTGTGGGTGAATGCGCTCTTTAAAAGCGTCATTCCCATATATGCTGAATATGTTTTATAAACTTTTACAACCCGTTTGACTTTTATAAAAAATAAAATATCATATGACGACAATGAAAATATTTTTTTTCATAGCTACACAAAATACATAGAATTAATGTCAGACAAATGTATAGTAACAGAAAGACAAAGTCCAATCTAACTTTTCGATTCACAACCGAATTACGTATTAACACAGAACACGAGAGGGAACTTATTCCCTCGAGCTTATTCTTAAATAAGCTCGCTGTGAAATGAAGTTTCTCAATCTAATACTTGTCATATAAGAGACCAAAAGTTTCCTGTTTATTTTTATTAAACAAAATGTTCACCTTTTGTAAATCAATACCAACATTTCGTTTGTTATAAACACAGTAACAATTGATGTATGCGGATTTTTAGTTGACAGTCTCCACTCTCCAAAGTTAGTATATATGTTGTTACCTCTATAATAGATAAAATTATTCTTTAAACATGTACATATTTCATTTCATGCAAACTTTTCATTGAAAATATCCATTGTAATGTACCTGTTAGACTTATTATTTCTTAAATACGAAAATATTGAAATTAATATATAATATTGAAGATTTGTATATATTTATTGTAAGTGTATGTATATGATTTTGTATGTAATATATTATAATATATAATAAAAATATTATTGCAGATTTTGTTTTGTATTTTTGCAATTTTCCTCTATATACTATACAATATATATATATATATATATATATATATATATATATATATATATATATATATATATATATATATATATATATATATATATATATATATATATATATATATATATATGAACACTTTTGTTGGTTGATTGACCGGGAAGGAGCCCCTATCCCTTCAACTGGATGACATATGCTTCGTCTCTCGAGGTTCAGACTCTTCAGGGCGCCGACATATACCATACCATCAAAAATAGGGAGACCCTATCCACAGCCAACAACCCATGTTTTTCGCCGACCTCCCGTCGGATGGCGTATATATGTAGTGTTAGATTTTCTTGGACTGCGTCCAATGAGACAGCAGTAGTTGAGTGTCATCAGACACCCAACCGTTGGGTTCCACAATCTCATGTGGAACACACAACAACCTGCGTCTCCGCCTAAATGAACACTTTTGTTGGTTGATTGATCAGGACCGGCGCCCTGAAGAGTCTGAACCTCGAGAGACGAAGCATACAGTTGAAGGGATAGGTGGGGCTCCTTCCCGGTCAATCAACCAACAAAAGTGTTCATTTAGGCGGAGATGCAGGTTGTTATGTGTTCCACATGAGATTGTGGAACCCAACGGTTGGGTGTCTGATGACACTCAACTACTGCTGTCTCATTGGACGCAGTCCAAGAAAATCTAACACTACATATATATATATATATATATATATATATATATATATATATATATATATATATATATATATATATATATATATATATATATATATATTGCATTGCCTTATGGTGCTCGGTATTGATGCTAACGATGGCATACTCATCGGTCCTTATTTCTTTAAAAATGAAGACATTTTTAAAGAAATAAAGACCGATGAGTCCTCAATGCCAAAATCCACACCAAACTGTGATCTTTTGCGGATGCAAAGGACTCTCATGTATCATGTGTGGATTAGATTCGCACCAATACCGACAATTTTGTGTATTGACGAAGCCATTGAGCCAGAAATGAGCCTCAACGGAGGCAATGAAATTTTGTAATAAAATTCGTTGTCGACTTCCATCATGCACATCTCTGCAACTGAGGTTGACTTCTTTATTTAGGCTACTAGATTTTTTTCTTCGGCCATAATATCCCTCTAAACATAATTGTTATTTAGACGACTTAATGTCATACTATGTTCCAATTTTGTAATTCTCTACAGCACTGTAATAGTTACTATCAATACTTAGCAGTCGGAGTCAACATAAGCTGCAGTTGATAGTAAATTAATTGTCGAGAGTCAAAAATTTTAGCCCTGGTGGACCACGCGAAGTACAATTAGAGGCTTTTGTTGTTGTTAGCCTTCCTTTGCGTCCATACTAATTTAATTTTTTCGCTATGAGGTTTTTCCCTTTCGTCAGACCAAGTTGTTCCAGTCTTCCTACTTTTTTCTCTCTGGCCAACCTTCCAAACGTTAACCTTGTGTCTGAAACAGCCTCTATCCTGAATTTCACATCAAACTTTTTGGAATTAGTAGCATTCGGCTGGCAGAAAGAGACGAGGCCTGCGCAGGAGGGAGCCTGTAGTCTATCGACTCTTCCTACGATACTCTTTAGTTATCCATCATGCCGGTGTGATCGTGAGAGCTTGATTAAAACGCAACGACTCTTCAGCCGTCACTTCCACATCTGACGTGATGGTAAAATCCCTAATCGCAATATAATACAAGGTAGCTGCACTTCAAATAAAGGTTTCATTAATGAAAACAAAGTTCCCTGATTCTTCTCGATCGCCGTGCACACCGCGATACATGGATAGGATCTCACTCGCTCAGCTAGACAACACGCTTCAAAACTGGCGATGAGAAAGAATACTGTAAAGAATATTTTGTTCAAAAATTTAGATTTCAAGCATTGGAAGGCTGGTTCAATAAGTTCAAGGTGTGACAATAACACCATAATAACAAAATTGTTGAAGAAGCTGCATCTGCAAACATTATGGCAGCAGCAACATATGCAGAAGAATCTTCAAAGTTAATTGCTGATGGTGGATACAAACCTGAACAAGTGTTTAATGCAGACAAAACTGCTCTGATTTGGAAAAGAATGCCAAACAAAACTATTATATAAAAAAGTGAAAAGTCTGCTTCTGATTTTAAAGCACCAAAAGATAGTATTACACTGCTGCTCTGTTCTAATGCATCAGGAGATTGTTTAATTAAGCCACTTATGCTTTACAGATCTCTAAATCCTCGTGCTTTGAAAAATCAAAACAACGACAGTCTACCATGTTTTGGAGTTCAATCAAAAAAACGGGGGTTAAAAGTGTTATTTTCTGTGA
This sequence comes from Cosmopolites sordidus, assembly GCA_031761425.1. Taxonomy (NCBI): domain Eukaryota; kingdom Metazoa; phylum Arthropoda; class Insecta; order Coleoptera; family Curculionidae; genus Cosmopolites; species Cosmopolites sordidus. The sequence continues at coordinate 128,048 of JARFXV010001770.1, read as the reverse complement.
CTGGTTCCGGATTTGTTTTGTTCCTGAAGTTGAAACTTATTTAAAGAAAAATAATTTAGATTTCAAAGCAGTTCTAGTATTGCACAATGCTGCTGGTTACCCTCGTGAGCTTGAAGCTATGCATCCATAAATTTGATAGTTTTGCCTCCTAACACGACGGCCTCGCTCCACTCTATGGACCCAGGAATAAGCCAGTCCTTTAAACTGTATTACATTAGACGAACCTTTAAAATCATACCGGACACCATGGAACGTGATCCTGATATGTATGTTATGCAATGCTGGAAGAATTTTGACATAGCAAAGTGTTGTGTTATGTGTTAATATAAAAGAATCATTGCAAGAGCTGAAACCTTACACATTGAAATCATGGTGGAAAAAAATGGGGCCTGATCTATCGGTCATGATAAAGAATCCGTGTAACATTAACTGAAAACATTGCACAAGTTGTGAATGGCATAAAACGAGATGGTTTCGAATATATAGAATCCAGTGACACTGACAGTAACAGTGAGGAAGGCAAATTGTTAATGCCACAGCCAAATATCAATGTCAATTGAAATACCTTTTAAAAACGGTAAAATAAGAAAACTACTAAATTATTTAAACCATTGCCTAAGTCTGATAATAATTATTAATATTGTTAAAAAATCTATCACTAAATTGATTTTGTTACTTTTTTTCTTTTTATTTTGTAACGTTGGAACATATTCCATATAATATGTACACCCCATTCCAAATAATATACACGCGCGAGTGAGAAGCTTTGATTGTATTTCCTTTCGCATCAGTCATATTTTCCCTTGGGCATACAGTATATACTATTTACTAACCTTTATCAGTATATTTATGAGTCGAACATGAATGGACATCGTTCAGAATTGTAATTGGACAAAATAGAAGAAACGTATCTATTATAACACGTAGTGTATTCTTAATACTTTAATATTATTTTCTTCATAATGGTTGTGTGTTAAAAATAAATGTTATTTTTAGGATAGCTACCAGAATAACACTAGTACCATTCTATGGCGGAGCTAAAGGTCAATCTCTACAAATTACCGAAACAACTGATGGTGAAGTACTTTCGAGCATCATAGTTAAAACACCAAGCAATCTCCCACCGCCATCTGAGCAAACTGAAATCGAAATTGATCCTCTCGAACTCGAAAATCCTCCTCTTCCATCAAAATTTGACGTTGATTTGTTCGAAGGATACGAATACATAAAAAACATTCAAAAAAATGCTGGGGAGATTGTTAAGTTACAAGAACAAGCCAAGAAAAGTGGTGAATTAACCGAAGAAGAAGAAAAGAAATACAATGAAAATATGGCATTAATCAATAACTATGTACAAAAATTAGTTGAAGCTCAAGAAAATAGTGGACCCGGTTTTGAAAATAGAGAAGGCCTAACAAGCTGGTTTGAAAGAAAACGAGACAGCAACAAGAAGAAAACAGATGAAAAAAGAAAACCTGACAAGGAAAACAAAAAAGAGGAAGAAGATAAAAAGAAGAAAGAAGAGGTAAAAGAACAAGAGAAGGAACAGGAAAAAGAGGAGGAAGAAGAGGAAGATAACGATGCAGTTGCGATAAACTTACCACCGGAAGATGCCTCCGTGGCTGAAGCAAAACCCGTTGGCTTAGCAGTTGCAGGTATAGTTAAAATACAAAGGTAGTGTAAAAAATGTTTAGCCTCAACATGAAAATGGCGTTACTCGTCAAAAATATTCTAATAATATACGAGGTGTGACTATTAAATAACGATACTGGAGCTGTTAAAATTTTTATCTTGATTTCATATATATTTACTTATTATCACCTTCACTATGCACCCCTCCTCTATCCATACAATGTTCCATGCAAATCTTCCATTGTTCGAAACAGCGCTGGAAGTCTTCTTCTATCAGCCCCTTCAGAACGCTTGCCGCTTTCTTTTCCACAGTTTCAACGGACTCTAATTTTGTTCCTTTTAATGCAGATTTTACCTTAAAAACAGATAGAAGTCGGGCGGCGCAAGATCCGGCGAATAAGGCGGATCATTTAACACTAGGTTGCTGTACTTGGCTAGAAACCTCCTGATAGACAATGCGGAATGAGCCGGCGCATTGTCTTTATAGAGAACCCATGACTTGTCCTTCCACAATTCGGGTCGTTTTTTCCTTATTCTTTCGCGGAGTTCAGCAAAAACGTGAAGCTAGTAATATTCATTGATAGTTTGACCTTCCCGAACCCAGTGAAGGTACACAATCCCATAAATATCTAAAAAAACAATCACCATTTCTTTGAATTTTGATTTACTCATTCGAGCTTTGGCTCTCGGTGAATTTGGGCTCTTCTAGTTCATGAATTGACGCTTCATTTTAGGATCAGAAGTCAAAAATTACGATTCGTTAAATGTTATTAGTATTTTCAATTAGTGATTCAAAGTGTCAGTACAAACATTTTTGTTCAAACGTGAAAATTTTAGGCACCATTTTGGCACACACTTTTTTGCATGTTAAAATTGTTATGTAAAATTTGCCATACACATTCTTTGTCAATTCCTACATTTTCAGCAATCGTACGAATACTTAACCGACGGTCAGATTGAACCAAATCACCATTTTATTAGTCATCTTGAAAACGCTTAAACTACTTAAAAACACACGCACGCGATAAGCATTCATTGCCAGACACTTCTTGCAATAAATTATAAGTTTCAGTAACGGTTTTTCCAAGTTTTTTCAAGTAAAATTTCACAACAATTATTTGCTCTATTGTTACACTTAACATTTTTCCGGCTAAACAAAAACACAGCTCTAATGCGAACAAAGGCTACGGTTTGCGGATTTGTTTCCAGAAGCGAGAGGAGCTGCATTCGAAAAAGAAGGCTTCACGCTAAAAAGCTATTGGTAGCTGGCGTTTGACGCATGCGTACTTCTCTAGCAGCGTCAGTCTCGTTATTTAATAGCCACACCTCGTAGTTAAGCATGCGTTGAAAGATAACCTTGAAAATGTCGGCCATATTACTTGCTCAGTTGTTAACAGTCATCTATGTCAGTCGATGTTAGTGTTTCTGTAGAGATGGAAAAAATCGAATACCAAGCCGTTATTAAATTCTTGCATTTGAAAACTTTTTTGGCGAATCTGTACTATCTTTTGCCACCGTGAAATATTGGCAACTGAATTTAAATGTAGTCGTACCAGCTTGAATGACGTTCATCGTCATCGTTCGGGAAGGCCAAAAACTGCAACCCCAACCGATAACATTGAAAAAGTTCATTAAATGGTGCTAAAAGACCGTCGACTTAAGGTTAGAGAGAAGGCAGATGCTGTGAGCATCTCGAAAAAACGTTTTTGTCATATACTGACTGAAGATTTGGGCATGGAAAAGCTAACCGGGCGTTGGGTTCCGTGATTGCTCACTCAGGACTAAAAACGCATTCGAATAAACATTTCCGAAGCCCTGTTGAAGCAGTTTAAGAAGCTAATAAGCCGAAGTTTTGGCGTCGATTAATAACTGTAGATGAAACTTACACCACTACACTCCTGAAATCAAGGCACAGTCGAAACAATGGAATGCGAAAGGTAAATCAACTCCGAAAAAGGCGAAAACTGTTTCATCGTTCGAGAAAGTGTTGGATGAGGAAAAGACCGGAAAAGTGATGGTGATGTTTTTTGGGATAGTGATGGAGTTGAGTTAATCGACTAACTTGAAAAGGGAAAAACAGTAATAGGAGCATACTACGCATCATTACTTGACAAAGTGGAAAAGAAAGTTTTGTTCCACCAAGACAACACACCGTCTCACACTTCAGTGATCGTCATGGCAAAAATTCACAAATAGGGATTCGAATTAATTGACCACCTACCGTATTCACCAAAGTTTAGGTTGGAGTATAGAAATTTTCATCGAATGAGGAGCCATCACATTCGTAAACGACTATTTTGCAGAACAAGATGTCAACTGCTATTTGGATTGATTAAAGAGGTTGGAACATCGCCGGGAAAAGTATATAGAATTGCAAGGAAACTATGTTGAAAAATAAAGCTAAATTTAATAAAAAAATACTTGTTTCTGTGTTACGCTGGAAACTTTTCATTACCCTCGTAAATGCAAAATCTAAGGGTGGATTGAAAAGTAGATATAAAAATTGCTACTACGTAGGTTACTGAAAAAAGGGTAACTCTGATAGTTAAAGTATTCGTTCATCGTAAAACTTTCTTTTTTATTGCGAACAGCATTAACAGATCAAAAATTTTACCGGTAGTTTCCTTTACATAGAAACAATTAATTCCATGATTTTTTTCTAACGGATCGAACATGTTTATATAGCTTTTATTGATCCAATAATAGTGTTTGTAAATGGCTTGACGAATTTATACATGATCATACAATTCTCATAATAAATTTTGAAAATCGTTCATAATTTTTTATTGTAAAGACATTGATGCTGGAGGGAAAATGAAAGCAATCGATCAAAATGTGAGACTAAAGCATCTCTAAGCATTCGATACATATATACGATTTTTGAATATAAAACTACAGGTAAAGAATGGTAGCTGCATAACGCTGGGTACTGTTTCCGGTTTGGCAGTGGCATGTATGAAGAAAAACAAGAAATTGATAAAAGTTTACAGTTTATAAAACAATAAATTATTGTATAATTATAGTTAAACTAATTATATACGGCAAAGAATATCAACTACTATTTAATTTTAAATTTTAAATTTAAATTAAAATAGTTTTATAAAAGGCATAATATAATCAACTGATGTTATTGATTTCTGTCCTGTGAAAATGTAAAAATTTAAATTAATTAAAAAAATCTATTTTTTCAAAGAGTAAAGTATCTTTTATGCGGCCAATACGACAAAAATTCTTAAGAAATTGGAATCTCCTAGTCAATACAGTGAATAAATAATTCACATATGTTAATAAATAAACTAAAGTGAGAGATATAAACTAAAGTGAGATAGATATAGACTTGAAACTCACAAGTCATGGTGCATGACGAATACGTACGAAATATCCTACATGAACGTTAAGACCTGCGCTATCAGCGCTCTGAGTTCCGCATTTGCTCATTGCAATCTAAAAACAGGATCAAGTGAACACTTCACATCGATACTAGATATGTACAAGCGCCATCTAAAGAATTTTCTACAGCGATTCATTACAGCTGAACTGATCATTTTGTGCAACAAATCAATGTCGCATCCATCCTATTATCCGGCCTTCTCCAACATAAAGAAAAAAAATGGAAATTAAAAAGCATTTTACATTACAAAATTCGACAAGTTGATTGATCAAATCGTTGGGCCAAGCGTATCGAGCTAAAAAAAGACTACGTTGAAAGATAAATGGATTTCCCATCAAAAAGGAAATTTCATTTAAAAAGAATTTGACTTCACTATATCCTCGTACAATATTTAGTTTTTGAGTTATCATTAGTGAATATCGTAAAAGGAATAGAAATCTTATCATTTTTTGTTATGATAATACATGTTCTCAAACAGTTGCTCAAATAATTGATTTTCTGAAAGAAAAAACATCGAATTAATATCCCTTTCGCTCTATTGAATTCACTTATTGGTTTCTGATTGATAGTAGCATTAATATTTACAAAATTGATCCACCCAATGAAAAATTGTGCTAGTGCAAAAGGAAAATCTTATGACAACAATACATACAATACTAAATCCATTTAAACCTAATAATTTTGAGACCTACATAGAAGCGTATTTCTAAATATTTTGACGCTTTCAAATTCCGGTTGTAGCAGCACCGCTGGCAGAGAATTGTTGACCTCCTTGGGTAATTTTGTAATTACTAGAACGCTTCATCTTGTACTTGAAATTATAAGTTTGAACCATGATGGTTCAGAGGTTAAGACTGGAGGGGTTAATTCCAGATTTAAAAGCCCAGCCACACCACTGGTGAACAGACGCTGATCACTTAACAGCTTGATACAATTCAGACGCTAAGTAGATTTAAGATTCCGGTTGTAGCAGCACCGCTGGCAGAGAATTGTTGACCTCCTTGGGTAATTTTGTAATTACTAGAACGCTTCATCTTGTACTTGAAATTATAAGTTTGAACCATGATGGTTCAGAGGTTAAGACTGGAGGGGTTAATTCCAGATTTAAAAGCCCAGCCACACCACTGGTGAACAGACGCTGATCACTTAACAGCTTGATACAATTCAGACGCTAAGTAGATTTAAGATTCCGGTTGTAGCAGCACCGCTGGCAGAGAATTGTTGACCTCCTTGGGTAATTTTGTAATTACTAGAACGCTTCATCTTGTACTTGAAATTATAAGTTTGAACCATGATGGTTCAGAGGTTAAGACTGGAGGGGTTAATTCCAGATTTAAAAGCCCAGCCACACCACTGGTGAACAGACGCTGATCACTTAACAGCTTGATACAATTCAGACGCTAAGTAGATTTAAGTTTTGCCTTGGTTCGAGGCTGCTTATTTTGAAATATTCCCAGCTGTCCATTAATTTCTAATGGAACTTTCACTATCCACCACCTGTGACTTATCCAGTACCTTAGGCGAGGTATACTGGAATTGTGATTTATATTATTATTTAAAAGTTTTTCATTACTAATCTTAATATCTAAATCTAAACATATAAACGTATGAATCAATTCCTAGTTTTGAAGAGAACTGAAACCCTTTATTCGCTTGAAAGTTATATTTTTTTTTAACGGCAAACATTTTTATATTGATTAGAAATAATTGATTGAAAATGAAAAAATATTTATTGAATTAAAACTCTTCATACTAGACTAACAAAATTGCTCATACTAGAACGATAAATATGCCTTTATCAAACAAGTAAGATTCTTATTAATAACAAAATTTCTTCTGTTGGTTAAAGCAATCTTTCTTCTTTCAAATTATATAGGACCATTGAAGGTTTTCTTTGCTTTATAAAAATTCATGTATTCAACCCAGCAGCAATTAAAATATGCTGGTAAGAAAAATAAACATATTAAAATTTAAGAACAATTGGATAAAGATTATGTCCCCTAAATGTCCCCTATAATTTCATTACATTCATTTTGTTCTTCAACCTTAAACTTGTCAAAAGTAGATATTAATCTATATTCCAATGGTAATTTGTCTTACATTACTTTCTTTACATTATAATTATCTGAAAGATTTGGAAAACAAAATAGTAGTAAATATATATTCTGCCAAACAAATACCAGAAATTATGAACTGATTAATATCCCGCGTAAAAGGTAGGAAACCTTTTTTGGCTGCAAGTTAGTACCAATGTTGCCACGTAGAGTTTTAGCACCATCTGTCAACTAGTTTGTTTAAAGTTGTTGGTTAGGTTAGTGTACATCAAATGTGGCCAAAAATTTTTAAAATGGATAAACATATCAAACAAAGAGTTTGTGCCAATTTGTGTATTGCCAACGAAATTTTTTGTGTTTAATCTTTGAAAATGTAAGAAGGGGTCTACGGTGAGTCAGTTCTACAAAATATGAGAAAATGTGCTATATAAAGCATTCAAATAATGCTGAGAAGTGCTTGAAAATTTGTCTCATTCCGATCGACCTTAAACCCGTTCGACAGACGAAAACATGACGGACCGGGAGGCTGGCATCTCCTGAAATCTGACGACTCGGAGGTCGAAGTGCAGCGTCGCTTGTTACGGTTAGTACTTCGATGATCATTAGAGGAGAAACCATACTTGCGTACTGCATTTCAGTAAGCAAGAGTGTAAAATCCGACTAGGAATTTTCCGTCACTCGCGCCAGTTCAAGTCTGGGTAAGGCCGGATGCCTTTTGAAAGGAATTCTGCGTTGGTCACTTGCTAGTTGGTAGGCTTCTCGATGAACTATGGTCAGTATAAAACCAAGGATTGATAGCCTGAAGAGGATGCTGACCGGGGTTATCGGTAGATGATGACCATGGTTTGGAATCCAGGTTAAGCGGTATATCCGGGCGCTAGTAGCCTTAGTTGCTGACGCGCCTCTAATCCTAAAACCTTTGAACCTTTGAAAATATGACAAGAAACAAATAAGGAAAAAAATGATCAGAGAATAAGGATAAAGATAAAAAGAATAATAGGGATAGAAAATCACAAGCATAAGAGAGATAGCTTAGGTTCAGATTATATCTTATGAATCCGTTCATACCATTTTACTTGATATTTTGGGCTTGATGCCCGGAATAGAACGGCTTGTTCCAAAGGAACTAAATTTTCATCAAAAAGAGTATAGCACACAGATTGCTGGCAATATGGTTGAAGCAGCTAGTTTAGTCTCAGAACGAGTAACAAGACTTGATTTTGTAAATTTGACGTGTAAACTAGCCATCAAGCGTTAGAATGGCGCTTTGGCACTGAGTTGAAATCGAGAAATCAACGTCAAAATGTTAAAAGCTTGAGAATCAGTCATATTAATTGTTTTCTTTGACTATAGTGGTGTTGTTCACTCGGAGCGGCAAACAGTCAACAAGCATTATAATATGGGTATTGTGAAGCATTAGTTACTACTTTATGGAAGCTGAAAGCCGTACCGGAAAGTGTTTCGATGACTGAAGTTATCCCTGGCTTGAAGGCGACAAAAAACATTGAATAAGTAAATCAACATTTTATGTTTGAATGAACAATTCAATGTATTTATTTCACCGAATGTGGATAATATTTAGGGCTACACTAGAATAATGTATATCTGTTTCACCAGTATCATCACACAATATTGCTCAAAAACCTAACCATAAAAACTGTATATGGCTGAGTACAAATTTCTCCCCGTAACATACAAAATATTTTTATATTTAGGTTTTGCTGGTTTAGAAAATGTATAATTGACTGGTATATTAAGTAATTTATGCAATTTTTAAATACTCCAGATTTTAAACTAGGAAGAGAGTCTTATCCATATGTTTCAGGTACAATCAGGAACAACAAAAACAATCATGTTAAACGAAATTGTAGATTTAGTCCATGATATGAATAATTATAGTAAAATTTATAAAAGAGACATGTGACTTTTCAGGGGATAGTGTTGAAAAACATGTGCACACAGGGGTGTACACATATTATTAAAAACAGCTGATCAAAAAAACACCAGGTTATTCACCGCTAGGCAAATTTGGTAATAATTCATACATATTCAGAAATGTTTCTGGGAAATTTCATGACAATAGATGAAATCTGGAAAAACTTTGATCCAGAATTGTAAATATTAGGTTATAGAATTAGAATGAATACATAAGGACCCTCCTCAACATTTTTGGGGCACTTTTTTTCCGGCATGGCAATTATTCTTTGGAACATTAAAAAAGCTCTGATTGGATATTATTCAACCTCCTATTGAATCATCTCCTGATGATGCTAACATGGTTAGGCAAAATAGAGTCGAGAAGATAAAAAAAAGTTATTTGGTGTTCAGTGGTAAATCTGTTCGAGTTTAGGTTATGGTTAATTACCTACCACATGGGTAAGGTATCACAAGCCGATCTTTTACCAAAATTTGATGGAATATATGTATCTTTGAAATTACGGAATCGTAGAATAAGAACTTACAGCAGAAAATTTTAGCCTTACATTTTTCAGCGACAAGCTTAAAATGGGTTATTTTTGTTAAAAATGTATCTCGTCAGTGCACCATCAATATGTACCAACATTTTTCAACAATATATATGCCAAGCTAAACAGAGGCAATGCAAAAGGTTTAGGTGTATTTTAAATTAGAGACACATTAACAACTAAGGTTATTTAGTAACTGGACATTATCTACCAGTTAACCCCAATCAGTATTATCGTCGTCCTACGAGGGTTGTTATTTATACATCCGGATTATTAAATAGCAATAAATATTTATCATTGAAAATGGTTTTATTGTTTTTCAAAATATTGTCAGCGATGATCTATTCAGTTTTGCATACGTTTGAAAACATCTTCATAGCACTTTTTCCATTCCGATTGAGCTGTCTCCAAAACATGCATTTTGAATGTATCAACCGCTTCTTCTAGCGTCGAAAACCATTGACCACGTAGTTTATTCTTCACGGACAGGAACAAAAATAAATCATTGGGTTCCATATCAGGACTGTACGGCGGATAAGCCATCAATTCGATGTTTTGACCGGTCAAATATTGAGTTTATGGTTCGATATGTGAGAGCTCGCGTTATCATGGTGATCTTTGGTTGTGAATCATTCAGAACTGATCATTTTACGATATTCTGGTGGCACAACAGGCGACCATTTGGTTCGAAGTGCTTCTTGTATGAACAACTTTTGTTGGGTTTGGCTTATTTTGACAGACCCATACAGTCGACTGCTATTTATTTTCTGCCTCATACACATAGATCCAAGATTTGTCACCATGGCTTTCGCCGCACCACGATTGTATTTTTTGGGCATTTTCTTGCACCAATCGTCACGAGCCTTTTTTGAGCGATTGTCAAATTATGCGGAATCCAGCGCGTACAAATCTTTTTCACGGCTAAATTTTCATGTAAAATATTGTGTATGTTTGTTATACTAATGCCCATGAGGATTTTGCTTTATCAGTTCGAGCACAGTATCGATATTTTCTGGCACAATAACCGATTTTGGACGACATTAAACCAGTTATATATAGTGGTTTTAGATTGTGCTTCATCGCCAAAAGTCGAAGTGAGTTCATCGAAGCACTGTTATTGAGATAATCTACGTCACGTCGAAAGTCGTAGTAAATCATCGCACGAAAATGTCTAAGAGTAAATTCCATTTTTTGCCTGCGATGAAATTTTCAAGTCACTAAAAACACAAATAGAGTCCGTATGACAAAACATTCTGAGTAACAATGTCAAACTATACGATGCATATGTCAGATGGCACCTAGCGATGTCATTGTTGCCAATTCCGAATACATAAATAGCAACCCTCGTATCAACCCCTTGGTTTGCGCTCAAGCGTAAGAACTCCCGACTGGGGTGTATCCAATATAAAACAAATTTCAAAATCCAACATACCTTGCTTAGGCTCGTTAGTGGTGTGATTGAAGAGTGATTTATTGGTGTATTTTTTACTTTTGCTTACTGATATTAAAAGTATTCGGTCCTCGATATAATGAAAATCACTTTTTAAGATGGTTTGTTGAAATATAATACTGCTATAAACAGTGTGTTTCCTTCTATGTCAAGGAAATAATTTAATTCTTCTATTGGAACCTTCGGTGTAAAACATTCAAGGTCAAACAAACATTCAAGAGACAAAGGTCAAGAGATTTATCAGTAAACACCAAATAACTTTTTTTTATTTCTTGACGCGCGTTTCACTAACCATGTTAACACAATCAGAAATGATTCAGTCATATTCTAAAACTAAGCTATGTTCTATTCATATAGCAACCTAATGAAGCGGATATCAATCACGAACCGTGAAATTAATGAAGAGTTACATTAATAATTCACAAATTGATTGAATTGAATGGGTTCTTTATCCTGGTTCGTGGTTTTGTTTAAATTTTGCTATTTGTATGGTTTCAGATGAATCGAAAGCCTCATTATTATTTACACTTTTAAGAAATCTTAAGTTACTAATATTTATATTATGATCATATATTTATATTTTGAAGAAATCATGTGATATGTATTGGAGAATGACCAATAAGGTTCCTAGTTTGTTCGCTCTGTAAAATTTGAAAGAAACATAATAAATAAACCATCTACATAACAAATGTAAGTTTTATTCTAGATAGATTTTTTATTACACATGAAAAATCATATCGACCAAATGACCACCATTCTCCTGCTCCCAAACATGCGCACTTCTCACAGCGTTTTCAAAGACTTCTCAGCACTTAAGGAGATATTGTGGCTGAATATTTCATGCCGGATGTTGTCCTTTACGGCCTCAATGATTGGAGAGTTGTTGGCATATGGGGTTGTTATCCTCAAGATAGCCCCATAGATAAAGGTCTGGAACGGTTAGATCCGGTGAGAGAGGTGGATATCTCACATCGTCATTTTTCGATATGTTGCAGCTCGGAAACTGTTACCTTAGAAAATCCATTGTAGCTTGGCGGTGTAACCCTTCGTACGATCCTGTTGAAACCACATATTACAGCCTTCCGGTAGTTGCGATAACAAAAAAGTATTAATCATTACCTTATAGCGCTTTCCATTGATCGTCTAAGCAACACCTTCTGCATCTTCGAAAAAATAAGGTCCGAAAAAATAAGGTCCAATTCATTTGTTATGGCACACCAAACCGTTACGTAAGCTGAATGCAGGGATCTCTAATGAGTTCTCTTTGGGTTCTCGATACCTCAAAATCCACAGTTTTCTTTATTGACGAAGCCACAAAGCTGGAAATGTGTTTCGTCGGTCATGATCAAAGTGGAAACATAATTCTCATCATTTTCTACGAGGTTTACGAAGCACGGGAGTACTCCAGACATCCGTTCCATTCCATCTTCTCGATGGAAGGCTTGAACCAACTGAATCTTGTAGGGAAAAAGTTTCAAATATGTCCTTAGAATTTGCTGTAGGGAACGACGGGAGATCTTCAACTGAACAGAACATCTTCTGGTCGATGTTTGGGGTTGATCGGCAATATTCTCCCGAACTCGTTCAATGTTTGCAATTAAATGACTACTACGAGATATTCCCGTATATGTTCACCCCCAAGAATTCCCCTTTCTTCAAAAAGTCGAACCGTTTTCGTTATTGTGCGCCTAGTCTGTGCTTCGCGAACATTGTAATATCTTTTATATCAACGTTGCGTTTGATTTATTGATAGATTATTTTCCAAAAACAATGTGACAATTCTGGTTCATTGTGCAGTTGTGTACCTCTCCATACTTGAATTATCTGACTTTTATCTGTAAAATAAAATAGAAAAAAACTAAAAGCTACAAAGAACGAAAAGGTTATGATTTTTCAAAAATAGGTATCTTATTTTTCACCACTGTATTTATAAATATTAATAACTTATGATTTGTTAAGAGTAACTTACGACTTGTGAATAATTGTCCTTAAACTCGGCTTTGGATGCATATAAAAGCATTAAAATAGCAAAATGTAATGTAACGCTTAGTTAACTTCACGGTTTATGATTTATAAACGCTTCAATAAGTACGGTTGTCATATAAATAGTTTAGTTTTAGAATTAGATTGAATCATCTTCTGATGATGCTAACACGGGCAGCCAAAAGACAAAAATTAAAAAAATATTTAGCTTTTGGCGGTAAATCTCTTCGAGTTTAAGGACAATAATTCACAAACATTTATTGTTTATAAAATATATATGTACCTTTTTACTTATAAATAGTAAATGTGAAGTATACCCTAAAACAGAGATTAATATTTAATTATTACAATTCACAAACTCTCCAATATTATATATAAATATTATACTTCCAATATTATATATAAATTTTATAATCAAGTGATATAGTAGAGATTTCCATCCGGAATAACATAAAACAGAACATACTGATTACAACACAAATATTTTCAGGTGAAGGTGGAGTAGCAGCAAGCAAACCAATAGCCACCGCTGTTGTGGGTCCAGGTGGATTAGCCATAGCTCGTCCTGTAGCCACCGCCATAGCTGGTGTATCTCCAGATCAGGCCCTAGTTCCCATTTATGCTGAAGGATTAGTATCCAGCCCCCACAAAAAACACACGAAAAATAAACCTGATGGGATGAGCGAATTTTTAAACAAAATTATAAGCAAATACCATCATAGCTAAATTAATTTTTATTTATTGTATTTATTATTATTATTATTATTATTTAGCAACTCTAATAAAAATTCAGTTTACATGCAGCAAAAGATTTATTTTACATCGCCATATAGTCAAGAATACATTTTAACGTGGTGTTGTAATGTCGTTTTGCAACCTGTTTGCAGCAAACCTGTTTGTAGACTAGTTCTATTTATATAATGATAGATAATTTTATTAAAATATTTATGAATTAAACATTTCCATAATTGTTTATAATATTTTCACAGTTAGAGAATTAGCTTTTCTCTCTATATTCTTATTTTCGATGTTGGTACTACTACTAATTGTAGGTGTGTGATTCAGTATTAGAAAATTACACATTTGTATATACTTGATATACTGATTACTTGACAATACTGATTTTAATGTGAGTGTCCAGGTTTCATTTCCGCGTGTCATAACGGATCCAATCAAAAACTATTCTCTCCAGACAAAGTGGGTGTTAGTTCTTAAACACTAAGTTGAGCTTGCCAGATGCCTGTGAGTCACATTTAACACGCCGTTCCATACCCGTCCATTAAAATCCGCTGCACAAAATATATGTTGTAATCCACCACATCCAAACACCCTCGGGGGACTTGTGAAAGGTACATTATTGATATAATCTGCGAATCTAAGATAACCTAAATATATATTTAGTACAATAGATCACATTCAGGTTGTTCAACAGGCATAACGAATACACAATGCCACACCACAGTGTTTGGCTTTTATCGACTATGAAAAAGCATTTGACTCAATCTCAAAGCAAACCATAATGGATACATAATTTAACCAAGATGTAGATATAGTCTATGTAAACCTACTAGGATCCATGTATGCTATGATGAAGCTACAGCGACAATGCATGTTGAAGTGGTCTTGAAGTTAAAATCACGTTATTTATGAAAATCATATTATTTAAATGAAATATCTTTTCGTATCGATACAACCAGTTGTTTTTTCTGTTAGTATACATTTATATCTGACAGATGTTTCATATCATTTCGCTTAGTTAAATTCGAAATTATAAGGTCTATTACAATTTTCTTATTGGACTTGATTTAAATTTTGCATAATAAACGACATTTCTTGTACTGATCTATTGAATATGTGAAGAAAGTGAGTCTTACGGTCACGGTTAACTGGCACAAGGGCTTTAGTAATGGTAGAAAAGCAGTTGAAGATGAATTTCGTTCAGAAAAACCTTCAATGTTAAGCGATGAAGAAAACATTATCAAAATCAAGGATCTTGTACTGAGTAATCACCTATTAGAGACATTGTAGATATTACTGGAATATTCACCGTCCAGGTCTGTGGTAAAACAGTTTATGGTTTTTGTACCATAACGCACTCTGGCATACTTCAATAATACTCACAATACTAAAACTCAACTAAATGCCATTCCACGAGTACCATATTGAGCACCATATGATACAATGGGACCTTTTCTTATTCTCTGGATTAAAGATAGACAATTCATTGGCCGCTTTGAAATATATATCTGAAATCTAGCATAAAACTGTTTCGAAGATTGGAAAAAAACGTTGGAATAAGTGCATTGATTGATGTGATAAGGGATTATTTTGAGGGATACAACATAAATTTAGGTAAATAAATAAATACTTTGTCTTATATAAAAAAGTCACCTTCCTTTTTGAACCGAATAAAACCGGTATTCGACAGAAATGCCGACATATACATATTAAATCGAATAAAACAATTTTTACTTTATTATCTATCACCTTTATTGTATTTTATAATAATTAATTTTAAAATTGTTTTATTCTATTTACAAATTAACGGACAAATCAATCAATAATATACATATTATTTATAATTATCAACATTATTATTATTATCAACATTATTATTATTATCAGCATTATCATTTAACACAAAATCACTTACTTTTTTGAATACAGAAGTTTATTTTTATCAAATGCCAAAAACATTATTTTCAATAAAATTAAAATATCCAAATGAAAGAGAATGTTTTGTGACATAGACTTGTTGACTTATTTTATTTTAATCAAATTGTGACATAAACGGAACGGTTTTTCGGAATCGTCTCAATGTTTCGGTTTATTGAACTTGCGTAACACTGTCATAAAACCTTCCTTTCATGGCCAGTTTGAATTTCGAGAACAGGAAATAGTCAATCGAAGATGAATCAGGTGAATACGGAGGTTGTTTAAGCACATAGACTTAGTTTAAGCTTTTTCGCCAAAAATTTACGAACAACGGCGCTCCTGCGAAATGGTTCTCACTCAAACAATTCTCTTCCACAAACGCTCTATAACACCTAGATAATATTCGCCAGTGACATGTTTATCCTGTGGAACGAATTGCCTAATCTTTAGAGTCGTAAAAACCAATCAACATTGCCTTCTTTCATGACTTCTGGATAAGCAATTTTTTCGATTTCGAAGAGCCTGTGGACTTCCATATAGCATTTTGGCGCTTTGTTTAAAGATTATACTTAAAGCAGCACGTCTCATCATTAGTTACAATCGATTACAGGAATGTGCAGTTCCGTCTGGCTATTTTAATAGGGTTCTTGTAATGTTCAATTTCTTGGTCCTCAATTAAGGTATGACTTTCCGTTTGTTTAAATTCTTTCTCAAAATTTCATGAATCATGTATTTGTTCGTATTTAATTCCTCCGCTTTCAATTTCACGATCGAATTCGCGTCGTAGGCATTTCACGCACTTTTTTCACCAAGTCGCCAGTCGTGAGTCGTTGAGTCGTTTTCTCACGGCCGTCCTGGAATCGCTTATACCACTAGAACACATGTGTACAGAATAAACAATCATCGCCATAAACTTTTTTTCATTAATTTAAATGTTGAATGAAACGAATTTTAATATTAGCTCTTTGTTCCTTCGTGTTATTATGACGAAGGTGACAAAAGGTGCTGTCACTTTAAGTGTTCTAACTTGACAATGCGTCAATCGATATTAATGATGGCGGTCACTTTTATAGAGGAAATATGCAGCTTTCAGATTATATATTGTTTCAATAGATGGCGTTGGTATTTTTCTTTGAATTTAAAAGGCTCCGTTAATTTTTCCGAGATACTGTGTAAACTATATTGTCCAAACACTCTAAATATATCACATCCGGTCAGTAGCCCCCACGGTTGAATTTTACATTCTTGCCTAAACAACAAATAAATACATAAACAGGTACAAACATCCGCAAGCAGCAGTAAATCGCACCCGCACCTGCAACCGTGGTATCACCGTACGAGCACCAAATATCCCAGGATGTGACCAAAGTATTTGCATTTTTGAGGTACTTAGTTATTCACTGTTTAAGACATGTATACCTAGAAGTTATTCCTCGAGATATAGATTGTTATTTTCGTGCCTTCCCCCTCCACTTCGCAAATGTCAGAGCGGCGTCAGTCTCTTTGAAGTTTATTTTAAAATAACGTCTAAAAATTTTTTAAGTTTTGCAACTTATTTCGTTCATTTAAATCGTTTTTTCTTGAAAAACATTGACAGATTATTTCGTTAAACTTGAAGATTATTTCGTAGTAAAACTTTAATACTGAAGAAGGAATATTTATTTGTCGGGGCGAAAACTTGAAATCGGATTAATCCTCTGAGGAGGAAAGTAAAAAAGTAAGTGAGTAAAAAAACGCAAATACTTTGTTATACCCTAGTAGAATATATCTTTAATAAATTCCAACAAGAAATGTCGTTATATCACTGTAAAAAGCGAAAAATTCCCTTTTATACAAGAGTTGTTATTTATGTATCCGGAATTGGTAACAATAATGTTGCTAGGCTCCATCTCACATATACATCGTAGAGCTTGACATTATTGATTGTATACATACTCAGAACGTTTTGTCATACGAACGCTATTTGTGTTGTTTAGTGATCTAAAAATTTCATCTCAGTCAAAAAATGGAATTAACTCGTCCGATAATTTACTACGATATTCGACGTGGATTACCTCAACACCAGTGCATCCATGAACTCTCTTCAACTTTTGGCAATGAAGCACCATGTAAAACCACTATATCACTGGTTTAGTGAATTCAATTGTGGCCGTCGTTCACTCACGGACGAATTTAAATAAGGTCGTCCAAAATCGGTTGTTATGCCAGAAAACACCGATACTGTGCGCGAACTGATAAAACAAGATCGTCATTGAAGCATCCCTGTGCATTAGTATGATAAGTATACACAAGATTTTACATGAACATTTAGCCGTGAAAAAGATTTATACGCGTTTGGATTCCGCATAAGTTGACAATCACTCAAAAAAAGGCTTGTGTTGATTGGACCAAAGAAATGATCAAAAAATAACATTGTGTTGCGTCAAATGCCGTGTATGAACAGGTGACAAATCTTGGATCTATTCTGGATTTTATATTAGACTGTACTGTATAGGTTTTTCAAAATGAGTCAAACCCAAGAAAAGTTGTTCGCACAAGCAGCGCTTCGAAGCAAATACTTCGAAGCAAATGGTCGCCTGTTTTTTTTTTGGAATAAATGGGCATGTGACTACTGTGTCACTAGACTATCGTAGACCGGTCAATTCTAAATGGAACATAACAATTTGTTATCCAGAAGTCTTTGAAGAAATACGAAAAAACAAACAGCGACAGAAGATCATTCTTCACCATAACAACGCGAGCTCTCACACATCGGACCGAACAACTCAATATTTGACTGGCCAAAACATCGAATTGATGGATCATAAACTGTACAGTTCTGATTTGGCACGCAATGATTTCATTTTGTTCTCGTCCCTGAAAAATAAACTACGTAGTCAACGATTTTCGACGCCAGAAGAAGCGGTTAATGTGTTCAAAATGCATGTTTTGAAGATATCTCAATCGAAATGGAAAAAGTGCTATGAAAATTGGTTAAAACGTATGCAAAATACACTTTTGCATCATCATCGTGGAGAATATTTTGAAAAAGAATAAAACGATTTTCAATTATTAATATTTGTTTTTATTTATTATTCCGGATACATAAATAGCAACCCTCGCAAGAATAGAATAATTTCTAATTTGATGGGAATTTGTTGAACTATGAGTTAATTGAACTATTAAAGACATTTTATAATTTCAATTCCTATACTTTCCAAGTGTCCTCTTCAGAATATTTCGATTTTTTTTCTCGTTAAAATTGGACGTAAATTACAAATTTTTGAGTGTTTTCTTATTCTGGATTAGACATATATTTTCAATTACTTAAATTCCTCTAAATGTTCTTAGGATTTCGTGTCGTTAGCTTCATCTACTAATTTCGTGGCAAATAATTATAAGACATTTTTTATGTAGGTTTTTGAACTAGTTTTTGAACAATCATGTATCCTCTATTTTAAGTTGGTTAATATTAAGGTAATTTCAGCGACCAAATAATTTTCTAAATATTGATTGATTTTTCCGTTACTTTGTGATTCATTTTTAAATGAAATAAAACAAATTTGTACTTTGTTATTTATCATTTTTTTGACTTTGTGGCTGTAGTTTCGTAAACAATGTTACATTATCAAACTGAATTGAAAACTAAGGTATTGATCATTTGAAAAACCCGCTTAAAGGGATCAAAATTATTTTTATCGCAAAGTTGGCACAGCACAACTGTCCTTTATGCTGACGCGGAGTTTGAACGTCATCTCTCATTTAATTTGTTTACAGTGCTCGATTGTGTCAGTTCATCTCAAGTGTGTTTTGCGATTTTTACAATAAAAAATTTTGCTTTGCACATGGAATTTCGTACACCGAGTCGCTAAAAATGTTGTAGAAGGCTTAAGGTGAATCGACTTAATCAAAAACACGTGCATATGAGTAATACAATGCATTCAAAAGAGGTCGAGATATGGTGGAAGATTTACCTCGCTCTTGTCGGCCATCAACGTCTTCAACTGAAGTTAACAAAGTGAAGGAAATGGTTACTGAAAATCGTCATTTAAGTTTGAGAGAGCTAGCCGCCAGATTTTTCTGTCTCACGAAACAATTCGTACATTTTAAGCGATTGTTTGGGCATGAAACGCGTTGTTGCTCGACTAGTGCCGAAAGTCCTGAATTTTCTTCAGAAACTCAATAGTGTAAAGGGTACTGAAGACATACTAGAACGAGTCAATTCCGACCCCACATTCATAAAACGCATTGTAACTGGTGATGAGACATGGGTAAACGAGTTTGACATGCAAACCAGTCAACAAGCTTCGGAATAACGCCTTCCAACTGAGCCCAAACCAAAAAAAACACGTCAAAGTCGATCAAAAGTTAAGGTGATCTTGACTATTTTCTTTGATTATCGCGGTGTTGTGCACTGGGAATTCTTGCCAGAAGGTCAGACGGTAAATAAAGAATATTATCCGAGCGTTATCCTCTATAAAAAGCCCATATTTGTGGAAAGAAAACTCTTAAATTTTGCATCAAGACAACGCACCATCTCACAAGGCTATCATTGTGAAATAATTTTTGGTCAAAAACTTAACAAAAACCATCGAATAACCACCGTATTCACCGTGATATGGCTCCGGCCGACTTCTTTCTCTTTCCAAAACTCAAATTACCACTTTGAGACACCTGTTTTCAGTTAATAGAAGACATAAAAGAGAATTCGTTGGGTTAAGTGTATTATTTCGGAAGAGGCCTACTTTGAAGGCGAAATTTGGATAAATAATAAACATTTTGCATTTTATTGACTAAGTGCCGGTATTTTGTACCCGGCCGCTTTCCGCGGTGCTGAAGAGGAAACCATTGCCCACCTTACCTTGGAATCCCCCAACGTATGCTTGAGAACCCCCCTGCAAGATATCCTCGCCCTGAACGATGAAGCATTGGAATGACCATACATAATTGCGAACTGCACCTGTGATATAAACTTTTATTTTTATGTTTGTTTTGATTTCCTTGTAGTATTAATTATCAGTGCTGGTAATACCCAACATTTATTATAAAACTGCAATGTGTAAGGTTTATTCGAATATATATACACATATGTCCAAAAGTTTGGAATTTTCGAACACTTCACTTTTTTATTGACATTATTTTTTTCTTTTACTCGTTTACGTAATCGTCATTTTATTACCACTCTTTCTGGTACCAAATAAAACTCGACACCAAATGACCAATGAATGTAAAATTGATTTATTATTTTGGAGTCAAAAAATTAGAATGCACCAGTTGCCTTCAAAAGTAATTGAAAATAAAAAGAACAACTTTCAATAAAACTAATAAACAGTAGTTCGTCCATGGGTCTGCATGCATGCTTGTAAGCGATTTGGCATGCTGTCGATTAAATGATCAATTTGGCCGCACCTTTTAGTTCTCGCAGCGTAAAAGAAGGATTGTTTCATTTCTTGATGCGTCTTTTCAGAATGGCCCAAGCATGTTCAATGATATTCATGTCAGGGGAATTTGCTGGCCACCCTAATTTGGTTATTCCTTCGTCTTCAAGAAAATTTTGTACTGCTGCTGTTCGACGAGGAGGTGCGTTGTCATCCATAAAAATAAATCCGTCGCCCATTGCGCCTCGGAACAGATGCACAATAGAATTTAAAAATTTCTCGATGTTCACAGTACCAGTAACTCTTCGTTTCAGGACCAGTAGAGGTGTCCGTGTGCCGCTCATAATACCACCCCAAAGATTACGCTCCCACCTTCAAATCGAATACGTGGGTGAGCTATTTCTAGTCGGGCTTGTCGATCTGAAGCTCTTCAAATGAATGTTCTTCGTGAATCAGAAACGAAGCCAACGCTCGTCTCATCGGAAAACATCACGTAATTCAAGTGAAGAATATGATCCATCAATTCTCGAGCGCATTGCAATCTTATATTTTTTTGTTTTAGGGTTAGTTTGGGAACACGTAAAGGTCTTCTGCGATGCAAATTTCCGCTTTCAGTCTGCGTGTTGTCGTTTGTCGTGAAACATTTACCCCTTCAAGCCTAACAAGTTTCCTTGATAGATTATTTGTAGATTCCAGATGATTTCTTCAAGCTATCATTGATATCTGCCGGTCTTGTATAGTTGTTGTACATCGTTTTCTACCACTTTTAAGGCGATCTTATACGTCATTCATCTCTTGGGATTTTTTATGAATTTTCGATACAGTACTTTGAGAAACACCTACAATTTCCGCAATATTACTTTGATTAAAGCGCTCTTGTAACAAAGCAATTACTCTTGATCTGTAAAAAATGAGTAATTATGTTTCTAGGCATTTTTAAACGGATTGATTGAAAATTTAAAAAAAAACTGAAATAATGTGTAATTACCAATGTCAACAGGATGGGTAAAAATCGAAAAACCTGTGTATATCTGCAAAACAAAGTTTTTGTTATTTTCATTTAAAAACGGTGTAAAATAAATATCCATCACAACTTGTAGAGTATCATTGGCGTAAATATCATATTTGTAAATATTCCAAACTTTAGGAAATCCTGTTTCTAGACATTTTTAAACGGATTGATTGAAAATTTAAAAAAAAACTGAAATAATGTGTAATTACAAATGTCAACAGGATGGGCAAAAATCGAAAAACCTGTGTATATCTGCAAAACATAGCTTTTGTTATTTTCATTTAAAAACGGTGTAAAATAAATATCCATCACAATTTGTACAGTATCATTGGCGTAAATATCCTATTTGTAAATATTCCAAACTTTTGGACATCCTCCGTCCACTTTGTTCCCAATCTCCTCGAAACTTCGCTCTCTGATGCAACGTTCCACATATGTATTTTGTTTCTGTGTACGTTCTTCTATCCTCAATCTCTGTATATATATATATATATATATATATATATATATATATATATATATATATATATATATATATATATATATATATCATCATCATCAGCCCGCATCGATCCACTGCAGGATGAAGGCCTCTTCAGCATGCTTCCAACCTTCACGGTCCTGGGCTTTCCTCTGCCACTCGGGTCCAATATACTTAACGATGTCATCAATCCATCGTGCTTTCGGTCTTCTTCGCGGACGTTTGCGATCAAGCGGTATCCACTCCAGGATTGCCTTGGTCCATCTGTCGTCCCATCGCCTCGCTATATGGCCTGCCCATCTCCATTTCAACTGTTTTACTCTTCCAATGATGTCACAGACTTTTGTTTGTTCCCTGATCCATGCGCAGGACTTTCTGTCTCGTCTTGTAATGCCAAGCATACATCTTTCCATTCCCCTCTGTGCCACCCGAAGTTTTTGAATTGATTACGATGTGAGTGTCCAGGTTTCACTTCCGTATGTCATAACGGGTAGAACGCACTGATCGAATACTTTTCTTTTCAGGCAAAGTGGGAGTCTGCTCTTAAACACTATGTTGAGCCTACCAAATGCCTGCCAGCCACATTTAACACGCCGTTCCACCTCCCGGGCGGTATTCCCCTCCATGGAAATCCTCTGCCCAAGATATACAAAGCTATCCACAATATCTAAATCCCTTCCTAAAACTGAAATTCTTCTGTCCTGAGCGAAGTTATTGAACATAACCTGACTCTTTTACAGGTTTATTTTCAAGCCAAATGGTTCGCCAGCCCTTTGCAGTTCTTGTATGCGTCTTTGCAGCTCCTCTGGGTCTTGTGAAATGAGAATAATATCATCTGCAAATCTAAGATGGTTTAAGTTTGCACCATTGATCTTTACCCCATCCTGTTCCCAATCCAGTTTACGGAATACTTCTTCAAGGCCAGCCGAGAAAAGAATAGGCGATATTGCGTCACCCTGTCGTACACCTCGTTCTATATTAATTCCCACTTCAAGATCATCAAGGTGAATTGTGGCTGTAGCCCCATCATATATCGATTCTAATAGGTTTACATAGGCTCTCTCTACACCTTGGCTAAGCAGTGCATCCATTATCGCATGCTTTGAGATGGAATCAAATGCTTTTTCGTAGTCGATAAAAGCCAAGCACAGTGGCATGGTGTATGCGTTGTGCCTTTCTATGACCTGCTGTACAACCTGGATGTGATCCATTGTACTGAATCCACTTCTGAATCCTGCTTGTTCTCTTGGTTGTGCGTCATTCAGTTTTTTTAATATTCTTTTAGAAATTATCTTAGTGAAAACTTTGTACATCACTGATAGGAGGCTTATTGGACGGTAGTTCTTTAAATCTTCCTGTGCTCCTTTTTTATGTAAAAGGATCACTTCTGCATTTTTCCATAAGTCAGGTACTTTTTGTTCTTTGAGACATTTTGAGTATAATTTTGCCAGTGTTTTATGTAACGTCCGACCACCAGCTTTTAGCATTTCGACAGTTACACTATCCTTTCCTGGAGCCTTGCAGTTCTTCATCAATTCTATAGCATTTGTTACTTCCTCCACAAGGATATCTGGTATTATATATTGTTCCTCCGTGGGTATTGCTGTCCCTGACTGGCTCTGATCTTCATATAACTGGGAATAAAACCTTCTGACAATCTCTAACATTTGGGTACGCGTCCTGCACACTGTGCCATCCTCACGCTTTAAAGCATATATTTGCGTTCTTTTGTTTCTCAGCTTCTGTTTAGCTTTGTTAATTCCTTTGTTTTCTTCCAGGGTTTTTTGCACTAGCTGCATATTGAATCGGCGCGTGTCCTCTCTGATACGTTTTCTTATAGTTTTGCAGAGCTCAGTGTACTCGACCCTGCCAAAAGGGCTACCTGCATTTCTCATTGCTCGCCGTTTCTTCATTAAATCAATGGTCTCACTGGAGATTTTTGTTTGTTTGAGACATTTTTCCTCTGGTGCTATTGAAGCAGCCGTTTGAAGTACATTGTTGGCGATTTCTTCATATTGAACTGATATTTCCACCTACTCTGGATCTTGTAATGCAGCAAACCGGTTTGATAAAGCAATCTCAAAATCGCTTCCTCTCTCCAGCAGTTTTCCAGAATCCACCTTGCCCTTCTTTGATCTTACCATTTTTTCGCGCTCTTTTCGACAGTCAATTCGAACCCTTGCTCGTACAATTCGGTGGTCACTTCCAACATTAAAATTGTTAAGGACAGTACAATTGGTAAATATTGTTTTATCGTTGGTCATGGTGTAGTCAATTTCGCTTGTGAGCCCAGATGGACTTTTCCATGTCCATTTTCTGCTGATATTTTTCTTATAGAATGAATTCATAATATATAGTTCTTGTCCTTCAGCAAAATCAACTAATCTGTCACCTCTATTGTCTCGCTCACCAGTTCCATATGGGCCAGTTACATTTTCGTCTGTTCTTGTTGTTCCAATTCTGGCATTAAAATCACCCATCAGGATTTTGTACCTACATTTCTCCTTGAATAAAAGCTGGGCCACATCATCATAAAATTCCTCAATTTCCTCATCTTTATGGCTTATAGTTGGTGCATAAGCTTGGACGATTTGAAGCCTAAACTTTTTTTTCAGCTGAATGACGCATTGGGCTAATCGGTCGGATGTACTTTCAAATTTTACCACACTGTCCTTCAGCTTTCGATTGATGAGGAATCCTATTCCGCCACATCGGCCATTTTCCGTACCTCGAGTGTAGAGTACGTGTCCAGTTGGTTCCAGTTTGATTAACTCTTCACCCTTTTTGAGGTTGTACTGTCATATTTCAACATACTGAAATACCATGTTGAAGGTATGGACCGTAATCTGCCACGCTGGTCCAATGCGGGTTGGCAGATTTTGGATCATATTAGTCTGAGGCCTCCGCTTTGACCTGTCCGCCAGGGGTGACCCTCCCAGGAGCATAGACTCCAGACGGCATAGCTCAAAGCTTCATTACCCTACTCAAACCCCTTTACCACGTCAAGGTCTGATCCACAAAGGGGATATATATATAATCAAAAATAAATAATATATATATAATTAAATTATTAAATATATATAATCAAAAAATAAAAATAAGTGATAAATAACAAAGTAAAAATTAGTTTTATTTAATATTCTAAATTCTTAAAATTGACAATTACGTCACAACCTTCCAATGTTTACTTAAATTGTTCCATGAATCAATGTCAGATGCTATAAGAATATTAATCTTTGTTCATTTTCCTTTTCCAGTTAATTGGGTTATTTATGATAAAATATGACTCAAGGCAGTATTAGATATAAAAATAAAAAATTCATCAGTTCAGTTTTTGATGCATACAAATTAATGTAACTTATTAATATAACAAATTAAGGTAACTTAATATAAACGTTGCTAAAATGTTTAAACTAGACAAAAACGAGAAAGTGGAAGAAATATATATTTGGACAGTTTAAAGATGGTTTTTCATGATTGAAAATATTATTAAAAGAGACCTATGATGAACTAAGGAAGAAAACCAGAGGAGCCGGTCTATCCTATATATAAATATATATAAACAAAGGGGATTGAAAAGGAAACTAATTTAAGAAGAGAACGAAACTATAGAATTCGCGATGACAATATTGAAATTCTAAAAGAATTTACGTATCTGTGAAACAAACTAGACGAAAACAACATCACAGGAAATACTGGAAATCGTAGGGGGGTCCCGTAAGTCCCGTAAGCCCGAACGGCTCCTAAAGCGGGACAGGATTTGAATCTGTGCAAGAAAGCGCGTCAATTTGTTACTTGTGCCGCAGTTAGCAACTTCCTCCAAAGTAAAGGGCGGGCGGTGACGCTCGCGAGTCAATGCTGCATCGTTCGTCGTGGAGATTAGTGCAAATTTTGAGGTTAGTAAAAATTTTATTCGAAGTAATTTTTTGGGATCTGTGAACAGTATTTAAAATAAGGGATAATATTGATTATTATTGATAATTATTGTTTTGTTAATAATCTGTCATAATTCACAAGATTTTTAGATTTAAGATTCATAACACACAATATGAATAAGGATTTTTCTTGCATGTACCTAAGGGTTTGCATGTACCTAAAGTCCCACAGTTTCAGTGCCAAACTTTTACTTTTACAATTAGATATTTATTTTTTTTAGTTCGTATTTTGTATTAAATTAATTTAATTTCGTATTTTGTTTCTTAGATTCAATATGGGCAAACCTTAATCAAGGTGTAAGAATACTTCCAAATGCGAAATATTGAAAAAAGCCATCGATAAGGTGATATAAGGAAATCATCTACAATGTCTACAATGTACCAAAAAGTACCCTGTTCGACTACATTAAAAAATTAAAACGAGGAGAAGAAAAAGCAATGCCATTCAAAAAGACCGATTTGACTTAACCTTTTTCCAGGAGTACGAAGAAGCTTTAATTGCTCACGTGGTGAATATGTCAAATAGGTCAAATAGGTTGACTAGAAAGAATTCCTAAAATTGGCATTCGATCTCGCTGAGAAATTAAAACTGAACCATCTATTTAACAGGACAAAAGAATCTGCTGGTAAGTAATTTTATTATGGCTTTATCAAACGCCATCCTGAACTCAGAGAAGAAGACTTAGAAGGCTGGAATCTACGAGTTCAATGACAGCAGTTGGTTTTAATAGGTCACAAGTTGACCATTTCTTTAACAACTTGAAAAATATTTGGGAAATATATCGTTCTGGCCCATCAGGCATCTATAATTGTGATGAGAGAGGTCCAGAAGCAGGCTAAAGTAATGACACTCAAAAGTAATCGCCAAGTTGGCAAGTTGACCTCTGCATAGAGACTTAAGAATGTTATAGTTTTGTTCTGTATGAGTGCTGCCGGATATTTTATCCCACCACTATTTATATTTAGAGGCAGAGAGTTAATGAAAGGTTAATGATTAGTGTGCCATCTGAAACTGTAGCCATAGCACAGCCAAACAGATGGATGAACGCTGAAATCTACTTGAAGTGGCTTCAACACTTTGTAGCGTTCACAAATTCTTGATCGCTACAGGTAGCATTCGTAAATTGTTGATCACCACTGGTAGGTTTATTTCGGACAAATTCTTAACTGAAAGAGCTCCGGTATCGTTTTGGACAGGCAAGGTAGTCTAACTCTAAATCTCCAGGTGAGCGGACGTTTTCGTGCCTTACCCTTCCGACCGAGGTACGTAGGTTTGCTGGCCAAGTCACGCTTGGGTTGATTTTTCTGATATTCTTATAGAGGGTTTTACGACCCAGCAGCAGAGAATCCGATCAACAGACACCAGGCCGTTGAACGACCACCTATTACAGAGCCTGACCATCGTGGAAACGTTACACCTTTTTGGGGCCACATGGCAGAGTAACCGGTTGGTCAGATCGAGATTATTTCGGGACCCCGCATAGGGATACCGGACTGCCCGCAGTCGTACTCAGTGTTTTTGGACACACAGTACCTTGACAGGCAAGGATAGACAACATCAGGAAATAAGGCCAGAGAGACACTTTTTTTATTATATTTTCAAGTACTTTAAGGATTGCAATTACCAGTTATTTTTCACAAATACATTATTACCATAATTTCTTATACTGATAATGGTCACGTTATCATATTATATTTTGTATCTATTTGCCGTCTGACCATTCTTGGTTACCCTAGCGTTATATATCTATCTTTTTACTATTGTCAGAATAGAGGAAATAACCTCTAATTTGTAAGTATAGGGACATAGAGACCAGCTGGTGTGATTCCGAGCTGTGTATTTGATTTTTGATTTCTTTCACGGTAAGGTTTGGAGGACCACCTTTCCTAAACCTTCCCGTGTCTTTTGTTTGGTAGTTTTAGTTATTCCTTTTTTTGTGTGCTTTGTGTCGTTCTTTTTTTGAGTGTGCTTTTATAATATATATATGTATAAAATTCTAGTAAACAGTTTTATTTAAGATAGACCCCTTCCCGGTTCCAGGGTCTTTTCCGATATATGAAGTAACCGGGTGGCGCTCATCTTTTGTCGTGGCTTCATTCTGTCCTGGACCTTTTTCCCGGTGCTCCCGGCGAACAGCTGCCGTCGCTGTGATCTATATATTTTTTATTTTGTTTCAAAAGAGAAAATAGTAGGTCACAACTTTGTAGTGTTTTCAAAGCCTACTAAAGAGAAACCAGTGCTTTTGATCCTAGATGGCTATGGCAGTCATAAAGATCATGCTGTAATAAGTTACGCGAAATAAAACCACGTGGACATGTTAAGCACTCCCCACGACACCACGACCCACAGACTGTAGCCCTTAGACAGGGTTTTTATGAAACCATTCAAAGATGCGTATTTTGAAGCCTGTAGGTTGTGGATGACGGTTAACTCTGGTACAAGAATAACAGAATATGACATTGCTGCAATAGTGACACAAGCTTTCAATCGCGTTGCACGTTTAGATATAGCAAAGTCTGGATTTCCATGCACTGGAATTCTGCCTTTGAATCCAAATGTTTACACAGATTTGGTTTTTCTACCATCAGCAGTAACCGACGTACCAATACAGTCAGATGTTGAAGTAAATGTTTGCAATAACACCAATACGGACATACCTCAGGATTTGCTTCAAAAGATTTTTAACGTTAATGCAAAGGAAAATTTTAAGATACAACCGTCAACAAGCAAAACCAACGGTAAATTCATCAGCTGTTACCAGTCCCAAATGCTGCAGCAAAGCGAGCCGTGAATCGACAACGAAAAGCTGAAAAAAGTGAGGTTTTAACATCCTCCGCCTATAGAGATGCGTTCTCTGAAACTAAAACAGCAAAAGTAAAGCCTGCCTTGGTCAAAATACAACATTTTAAATGCAAGAAAACTAACGACCCGAAAAAATAAAAAAGACAAAAAACCGACTGCAACATTCAAGATAACAACGATTCCATCATTCAATGTCAAAATGTTTAATTTTGATTAATGAAAATCAATGACCGAAAATGTAACAACTTGTTTAATTTTCCAAGAAAAAGATCAAGATTGGATACGCTGTCAAGTTTATAATCAGTAAGCACATGAAGCGTGTGCTGACGTTGAAGATGGCTCAGATAGTTACGCCTGTGATTTTTGCCGACTATACGATTAAAATTTTGAAATTTCTTAGAAAACGTTCCTAGTTCTGACCAAAGTTCATTAAGATTAAGTTTAATTTGCTTTATTAATGGCTGATTAGTTCTATTGAAATTACATCTTTACGAATTTCTTGTTAAAATATTTTTAAGTTCAAATAATAAAGAAAAAGTCGACCGTCCGATATTAGGGGACCCTTTTTAAAGTGTTATCTTAATTATATAAGTTGTTAGTTAGTAACTACTACATCTAAAGTAATATTTGAGACTTATTACATATCTATGTTGGTTATGTATATAATAGTATATAATAGAGAGTTATTTTAACATAAATAAACAAATTAAACTATCACAAGTGTTTTATTATTGTTAATATTCCTTAAGTGTCCGGTACTCGGGGACTTCCCCCTAATATGAAGGATAACAAAACTAACTATACTCTGTAGTCTGTCCTAAAATGTAAACTTATATAAAGAAACACGTAAATTAAGATCTATAAAATAGTCATTCGGTCAGTAGTCACATGGCTGCGAGACGAGAACTGTCTATAAAGAAATTGAATAAAGTGATAAGAAGTGAATAAAGAAAACGAATCAGGTGCTTGCCGTGTTCGAAATAAAAATACTCAGAAAACATTTTGATGCTGTGGAGGATAATGGAAATTGGACGATTAGGTATGACTTTGATTTCAAACAATTATACAAACATATATATATTGTAGACCATAGCTTCTCAACGGAGGCGATACCGCCCTCCAGTGGGCGCTGCAGCCTTCCATTGTGGTAGTAGAGGGTCCAGAGGAGTTAAGACAGTTAAGGGGGCGGCTGTGACGTACCACCTATTAAGGAAATTAATATAATAAAATACTTTGAAAATAGGTTACTGTTTTTATGAATACATATTTTCGCTAGCTATGTAAAAGATATCTCGCAATTTCATTGTTATCGAGTAAATAAGCACTAAACAATTTAAATTAGCATTAGATATACGTATACCTAATTCTGTTTAATATTGTCGGTAACCAGTCTTTGCAAGTTGGTAAACAAAGATGAAAGCGAATTACGAAATCAAGCATTTATCAAACATAGCAAACAAGCAAAGGCATAAAAGTTGATGCGTCCACGAAATCAAATCTACCATATAAAAGGCAGATATAGCTTTAACGTCTTATTATTTTTTTGAGTATTCGTATTCGTGAGTCATAACTGATTAGGTTAGGTTAGGTGATAGGTTGGGTGATAAATCATTATAGCCATAATGTTTATAAATATCTATAAATTTGTTGAAAAGTTAATTTATTAAAATCGTGGCAAATTTTGTATTTCAAAATGTCTGAATCTAAGAAGAAAGGCCGGCAGTACAATACTGAGTATTTAAAATGTGGGTTTCAGCGCACTCCTACGAACCAATACCAACCACACTCCTAAACCTATGTGTTTAATTGGTCAAAACGTTTTTTCAAATAAAACCATGAACCCTTCTAGGCTATAGGACTACCCATCGAGACGTTGGAGAGTACACACGTGTTCTCTAGCTCCCGAAAAGTGAGGTTAAGTGCAAGTAAACGTTTAGAAAACGTTTAGTGTGTTTTTTGTGAAATTTGTGAATAAGTGCCTTCGCGATGAGCAAAAACCACAGAAACAATTACCTAAAGCAGGTAAAAGAAGCGTGCTATACGTATGACGATTTAGTACGCTGCCACGCTGAGTGCTTGGAGTATCATAGAGATACTCTATCTAGTGTCAATAAACAATTAGCGGAAGTTACCGCAAACAATTTAGTGCTCCTTACGGAGAAAACAGTGCTTCAAGTAGCAGTCGACTACATGAAGAACGAAATTAAGAAAGCCGGCGGAAGGGTAAGTGCGGATGGCACGATCTCATTTCCTACGGTTTCGAAAGACAAAGGTCCACAAAACTTAGTCTCACACCAAACCACTAAGGCCCAGACGGACCAAAGTGGACTAGAAGGAGGCTCTAAAAAAGCCACCACAGACAAAGAAGGATTCCAGCAGGTTTCCTCCAAAACAAAGAAGAAGAAAGGTCAACCAGCAGCACGGGCTCCTGAAGCAAGCCATCCTCAGACAGCGCCGACTGCTCCTTCCTCTTCAAAGGCCGAAACCAAGAAGGTAACGACCGAAAAGCTAAAAGCACCGTCCACTACGGAAATACCACCAGTAAGTGCGTCAGAACCAAAAACTGACAACAAAAAACCAATAGCTATTATCCTGACGGATAAAGCTAAATATTTAGAAGTAATGAAGCTTCTAAAAGAAAATAAAGTGGCGGTCGGGCCAGCCATAACCAGGCCTAACGGGGTTTTAATACCCCCGAAGACCGAGAAGGACCGAGAAACCGTTTGTAAATTGCTCGATGACAAGAGCTTTGCACACGACACACCTAAATCCAGTAAGAAATTTCTACGAGTCTTGTTGAAAGGCGTACTAGAAACAATCAAAACCGAAGTAATCTCTGAAGAACTCCAGAAAATGGGGATTCAACCAACCAAAGTAACGAGATGGCTAACTAAAGACAAGAAACCCATCGCTATAGTGCAAGTAATTGTGCCAAGTGAAGGGAGAAAAATCATGAAGATCACGGAACTCTGCCACCAACCCGTCAAAGTGGAAAAACAGAGAACCAAGAAGTCAATCAATCAACAGAATCAATCAAAGAAACCTCAACCTAAGGTAAGCAGTGATGCACAGCGCTCAAACCAAACCGGAACTAAATCTCAGGTAGTTCCAGTAAGCCAACAATTTTCGACGCTATCGGAAATTGTACTCAACCTCCAGAGAATTCTAATCGCGATTCAACCGAATCAAGATGCGAATTCTCAAAGAAAATCATCGAATTAAATCGACGAAGCAGCTGCAAAGTTGTGAACTTTGCCCGCCCTCGACCACGCCCACACGGACAGTAATCAAGATACGCGTTTTTCATACGTATCATCCGCGGAATCGGACCTTGCGGTCCGATTCCGATGCAGTAAAAGAAAAATTTTTTCACCAATTTAAATCAGGACGATTAAGTTTACCGAAAAGTTTACTAATCATCACTACCGGGCTAGCTAGAAGCCCCTCGAACAATAGATCATGAGCTCGCGTAAGCAAGCTAATAACCGCTTTGCGAAGAATTCAGTAGGAACAGGTAAGAGTCGGAAGACTAACCTAAAAACCCATGCAAATAAGAAGAAGAAGTTCTAGGCTATAAGAGCATTTAAATAAAATGCTATTTTCAAGGACTGGAAAAGAAATATTTAAAACAGCCTACTATATCGAACTTTTTTGCGACGTCTTCTAAACAAGAAGATGATGAAGTACGAGTTTCACATAATATTTCTTTGTTAATCACAAAAGAGGGAACACTACACACAATTGGCGATGAATTAATCTTACGAGCAGTCAAAGAGGTAATAAAGTGTTCTTCATCATAAGACATCGTCAGATATCAAAAAAATTCCTCTGAGTAATAATTCAGTGCAAAGAAGAATAGATAAAATGGCTAGTCGTTAAAATATCATTATGTGATTACTTAAAAACTTGCAAATTTTTCATTCAACTCGACGAATCAACTCTACCAAATAACGAAGCATTACACTTAGCGTACGTTCGATTCATAAAAGAAGAAAACATTGAAAGGTTTTTTTAAGAGAAAGGAATTCCTATTCGTAATATTTTGTCAGTTGCTACTGATGGTGCTTCAGCAATGACGGGGCATCATAAGGGTTTGATAGCGCATTTAAAACAAACAGTACCAAATGTACTCGGATGGAAGGAAAATGATAAAGATTACATTTGTTCCTTGGCTCTCAAAACGTATTTGTCTGAATCGTTTTTTCAATCCATTTGGCTCAGTACTGAACTTCCTTGAAAACAGAGATGAAAAACTGGACGAAAACCTGATTATTTCCAAAAATGACATTGCTTATTTGTCAGACCTCTTTAAAATATTTAATGAACTCAGTTTACAATTGGAATGTGATGAGTTGAATTTAATTCAAATAAAAAACGTCATAGCTACTTTTGCGGGAAAACTTCTTCTGTTCAATGGAAATCTAGGTAGAAGTGAATATAGCCACTTTCCCCCATTATCAGCAGTTTCTGCAAAATAGAAAGATTTACTTACTTACTGCCAACACTTGGACGTTCTTCATGCTGGTTTTACGGAGCGATTCCAGGATATTTTAAACCCGAATGTACCGATTTGGGTTTTAGATAATTTCGCAAACGCAGATACAGCAAAATCGTCAAATTTAGAAGAAAAACTTGTAGAACTCACAACTAACAAAGAATTAAAAGTAAAATTCAGAAACGGATATCAAGAGTTCAGGCTTTAAAAATCCATTCCAGCTCTTATCCTGGATTGTTAGCAATAGGACAAATAATATTAATTGCATTTCCTTCATCATATTTGGCTGAGCGTGTATTCATTGCAGTAGTTAATTTATTCTCTATCATTGAGTGTGGTGATTTGCAACTGATGTTAACAAAATTGGAACCCGATATTAAAACATTATTAAAACTCCACCAACTTCCACCATCACATTATTTTTTTAATTTCTTATTGATTTTGTGTGTATTGTTAGAATGTTAATAAATAATTCTTTACAACATTTGACGGTATTTTGAATTAATTTATACTTTGTGAGTCTTAATTGATTAATAGACAAATAAAATAGGTATAGATAATGTTCTTCTAACGTTAATTTGGTATAATTAACTATTATAAGAAAGGGAATTTTCAAATTAAAGTTTTCTCGGCAGCAGAGGCAATTTAGCGACGAAAAATTATGTTATACACAACAATAAGATAACGCAGATATAAGACAAAGAATAAAAAGTAGAGCATAATGTCAGGTTGCTGCGTAAATAATTGTAATGGTAAATAAATAAAATGAAAAACAAGTATGTGGCAATGAAATGAATATAAATTATATACGAATAAAATTGTAGATTGGTGAAATTAAAGTAAATAAATAAAGGACTATTCCTACAATAAGAGAGAATAGTACGCATTTCCTGAGATAACACAGACCACTTAGAAAGAAAGATTTTTTTTATATAGAGATAAAGATTAAATCCATAGAAATTGGAATTCATAAGTTATGTACACGGTATAGAGGATCTTTGTTGTCAGTCTCAGTCTCATCAGTCTTTTTGGAATATACTCATGGGAGAATCTATAATGACCTATTTTAAGCATATACCACTTTACGGATGAACTTTTGTCAGGGAAGGTATCTAGGGGAGGCTCTTGTAAAAGCGGCGGTAGATTAGAAAAGGTTGGCAACCTCTGTTATAAGGGGTCAGCGACTCAGATGGGCGGGACAGGTGGCAAACCAAGCAGAATCATGGAAGGACCAATGCAGGATAACAAAAAGAGAGTAAAGCAAATACACGGTGGGAATAATGTCTTGGTTGAGCTGTCATAGAGCGCGCATCGTTCTGGCAGCGGACCAAAAGTGTGGTTAAGTGAATAGTAAAAGTGTTCGCAATGGGCAAAAGAAAACGTAAAATCCCAGATGTAGGAGAACAGAAAGAAAAGGAGCTCAGAGATCTCACCCAAAAATAAAAAGAGATCACTATTAAATTAGATGAACAAAATCGAAAGATAAAGCAAATGAATGAGGTTGGTGTTGGGGATAACTACGCTAAGTTCGTAGCTGACATAAAAGAAACCGTGGACAAGACGATAGCAGAAAATGCCAGGCTAAGAGCCTCTATTTTTTCTCCTTTATTTGGGGTTTTCGCCACTGTCTGAAATCAAAAAATATCTAAAATACCTGTTCTTATTTAAAGAAAGATTCACTGGGTTAAAGCAAAAAACCAAACGGAGACAAATTTCTCAGTAATTCTTTTTTGTAATAAATTTGCCTAATCATTACATACGATACTTACATTGACAAGTATCGTTGACATACAAAAAACTTATATTTACTTTCACTCGTTACTTTATATATTACAAATTAATATAATTTATTTTTTAGTTCAGTTTTGAAAACGGGGGGAGATTACCCTCCGAAACGTTAACGTTAAAAGTTTGTAAATTTTTTTATAACATGTTTATATCTTTAAAATTTTATTCGTTAGGCAAATTTATTACAAAAAAGAATCACTGAGAAATTTGTCTCCGTTTGGTTTTTTGCTTTAACCCAGTGATTCTTTCTTTAAATAAGAACCGGTATTTTTGATATTTTTTGAGTTTTAGACATTGGCGAAAAACCCAAATAAAGGAGAAAAAATATATGAACACGCCACAATCATTCAGACATTGCTAAGAGCCTCTCTTTCTGCAAAATCCATAGCTGCAGTCTTAATAAAGACGATAAGCACCCAAACTGATGACACAGAAAAGACTGACAGTATCACACAAACATCCTTATAGACAGAACCGCCAACGATCGAGGCCCAATTGAACTACGAACCCAAAGTCAAACATCACACAAACGATGAAGGATTCTAACTGGCGTCCTCTCGATCAAGAAAACGAAAGAAGAGAAAAAGATCAGCCTCTAAGGTTGTGCCATCTGAGGAGGATCCGAACGTTTCCCTTCCGTCCACATCGTCTATCGCAAACGAAGAGATGCCAACAATATCGAAATCGACTAGAAAGGTAGCAACCTCATCAACTGCTACCCCTGCTAGGCCCAAACCGATCATTCTGAAAGAAAAATCGGCATTTCAAGAGGCCATAAAACTCTTGAAGAAATCCAAAATAGCTGTCGGGCCTGCTAAAACCAGACCGGATGGAGTCCTGATGACCCCCGAGACGGAAGCAGACAGGAAAGCCATCATAGAGCTTTTCAACCAGATAGGGTATCAATACTCATCACCAACATCAGGAAAAAAGAATCTACGCGTCTTAATCAAAGGCGTGGTGGAAACTTTACCGATTGAAGAAATTAGAAGAGAGTTACAACATCTGGGCTACCACCCATCTTCCATAGTAAGATGGCAAAATAAAGAAAAAATTCCCATTGCGATAGTGCACGTTGTCGTACCATTCAATGAGGAGTCAATCCTAAGTATGAAGGAACTCTACTACCAACCCGGATCTAGAGCAGAGAAATAATAATTCACCAGTCAATTACCAGAAAATCACCCTTCAACATCATGGAAGCATCTTGATTAGAGACATGTAGGAGTCCCCGGGCTAACATAAATCTCTGGCTGATGGAAAATGGAAAAAAATACACGGTGGCAGAAAAAGTATGGGGAGATACTAAATAACTATTATACATTAAAAACTGGCAAAGGGCTGCAATAGATCGATCCGGTTCGAAGTGAAAGTTGAAGATAGTCAAGACTCACTGACCACCACCACACCATAGCACCAGAAAAAGAAGAAGAAGAAACAAATGGATAATTTTTGCTATACCTGCAGAAAACAATGAATATATGGAAATACAAACTTTGATTGTTAGTTTTTCCATTTTATGGTCAAAACCTTTGTATACTTTAATTTTTAGCTATATATTTTTAGTCGCGTTCAAGATCTCTAAATATTGCTTTCGCAAATTATCGCATATCAAGATTGAGACATCCCATCACCTTGTTTCGAGCTTTGGGTAATACTAAAATAGTCCATCAACTGATTCTGTATTTTGACTGCTGTTAAATCTGTCCTAGTCGATGTGACTAAGCAAACCAGTTCACCTCACCTCAAATATTGTGAAGTATGGTTTTCCTTTGAGATGTTATTATATACTTGTCGGGAGTGCACTCAAATTTAGTGTATAATTATATTCAGTTCCCATGCTATAATCAGTACTTGTTTTACTGTGAAGCTTTAATCTATCATCGATCGCCCTGCACTAAAACCTGTCTAGTATTCTCCAATCCTACTGTCGACATCAAGTATACTATAGTATCTGTCTTGCAATTTTTCTATTGTAGTTGGTTAGTATTTTTAAATATGAGACATATAATAATTGTCTTCCAATCTGCTGATATTACCAGGCTTATCCAGATATCTTTGATGAGATACACTGATATAATTAATTGTTTTCCTCCATGCTTTAGAACATCTGCTGAATATTCCATGTCTTCACCATAAGGTAGGCATCCCTCGTCTCTTGTACGCTATATAGTTTGGAAAAGGCTTCTCCAGTTGTTGGACCTGTTATTTCGAATTGGACGTCCACGCGTGTATTGGGCAACGCTCTGAAATAGGATTTCTACCCCTATTTAATTTTCTCATTATCGTTAATGATTTCGTTAGTTTTGTATCTGCATAGACCGGTATTAGGTTTGAATTCCTTCCTGATCTCCAAATGAATTTAAACTTTATGTAGAATTATATAGAATTTACACTTTGTTCTCTTTGAAGTCTTCCCCCATTTTATTTTTTTAGTAGATCATTCTCGTGATCTCTCATTTTTACATACAGCCTCCTCTCACGTATTCTTCTTTAAATGTACTTTCTGTATAATTGAATCGTCTCGTCTATCGTGTTGTCAATCATCATCATACACCCTTTGTTTTTTTTCACTTTCGTCTAACGCCTTGAACTTCTTATACTGTGTCGAGTCTAGTTCTATCACTTATCTTCTCTTGCCTTGAAATGTTGCTACTTTTCTTCTCTTATTTCGTATCTCTCTGCTTTTATTTATTCTTTCAGTCTAAGTAGTTTTATTTATAGGTTCTTTTTAGATCAAGTCGTTCAACGTTATGTGTATATGGTTGTATTTGTATATCTCTATTTAATTTTCACTAAAATTTGATCAAATTTCGATTTGATCAGTTGGTGCCCCGATGAGCATGAAGCTATTTTAGGAATGTTTGTGTGGTCCAAACCACGCCCCATTATGAATGTTCTTGTACGTTTCTCATATAGCGTTGTGAATGTGCCTGCTAATATCAAAATCAATTATTATTTTACCATTGCTGAAACTGTGTTTTCCCAGTATTCGTTTTAGTTGTCCTTTTTTAGAATGTATAGTATCCCATCATTTATAGCTTTCCATAAGTATGTTGACGTTATTGGTTAGAATATACGCTAGAGTGCAGAAAACCAAAAGATGCCAAACCAAAATGCGTTCACTGCGATGAAAAGCATCCTGCCAACACAGAGGATGCGTAGCAGCTAAATAAATGGAGAAGAAGAAAATCAAATCAATGCAAAAGCAAAATTTGCCTAAACAGTCTCAACGAGGAGAACAAAGTCCATCCTAAATCCAGAAATAACACAGTCAATAAATCTAGACCTCTCCGCCTTTAGACAGTTCAGCAGTGGTTCTCTGGTAAAAAGGAAGAGAAAATAGACAATAATCAAAATTCGCCCATCAACAATAGTCTTCAAGAAATATTGGAAAAGTTCAATCACACGTGTCACCACACTGGAATGTAGTGCCAAAGGAGCTAAAGCTAAGAGAAAGAATGATGTATAATAGTCTACAAATAATGGAGTGGAATACCAATGGACTGCTACAGCACCAACCAGAGTTACAAGCAGCCTTAGACATAGAAAAAATAAACATACCTTATTTCAGAGACTTACTTCATATATGAGTCATGTATTAGATTCAAGGGATACAAGGTATACCACACTATTCAGCCCCAAAATGCAACCAAAGAAGGCAGTGCATTAATAATCAGAGAAACGATTGTGCGTCATTAAAAGATGGGACGCCAAACTGAGGAATTTCAGACTACCTCAGTAATAGTTAAAACTAAAACTTATGATGCCAGAATCACTTCTGTATATTGTCCTCCAAGACATGCCATTAATAAAGAACCATATCTAGACTTCTTTAATATTCAAGGGTACAGATTCGTCATAGGTGGCAACTTCAATGAAAAGTGCACGCATTGGAGATCTAGGTTTACAACAACCGAAGACAAAAGATTGAAGGAATTAATGAGTGAACTAAAGTGCTACTCGCATTCAACTGGCAAACCAACATATTGCCTTGCCGATAAAAATAAAATGCCAGACTTGATAAACTTTTTTGCTTTAAGGAATATTTCAACAAATGATATCCACTCTACCCTTAGCGATACCACAATCCAAAAAGAAAATACTCCAAGATTAATAAACAGGAAAACAGACTGGAAAAGCTTTAGACTGGACCTGGAAAATGCTATTGATCTATCAGTTCCACTAAGAACAGTAGAACAATTGGATAAGGAAGTGGAATTATTAGTAACCATCATACAACAGGTAGTTTGGAATATTGCCCCTTTCATTATCCAGCGAACAAAGGAAAATAACTACTCCCAAGAAATAAGGAATCTGAACTCAGAAAAACTACTAGGAGGAAATGGCATCAGTCTAGAGCTCCAGCAGATAAAACCAAACTCAATATTGTCACTCAGCAGCTAAAAAGAGAAATAGAAATGAGTGACTTTTAGTGAGTATTCGAGCGAACAGACAAATGATAAAATCAGGAAATGCATGCTCTAATCAGGAATGCAGACGGTAGTTGGGCTAGAAACAATATACAAAAGGCGAACAGGTTGGCAGAATATCTTAAAAGCGTCTTTCAACCAAACCCAGGAGATGACCTACCAAACCGGGAAACTCATCATCAACAAAAAATAAACATCAAACCAACCTCTCCAAAGGAAATAGCAAATTAAATAAAAACAAACATTGACCCAAAGAGAGCTTGTGGCTTTGATTTAATCACTGAAGGAATATTAAAACAACTTCCAAAGAAAGCAAAATATAAAATTTGCCCACCTCTTTAATGCCTCATTCAGATTAAGGTATGTTCCCTGGATGTGGAAAGTGGCAGAAGACATTATGATCCCTAAGCCAGGAAAACCTCCTCACAAACTGTCATCATATAGGCAATGTCTCTACTGCTCATGTTATCAAAATTATTTGAAAAAATATTCTTGAAAAGGGTGAAACCCTTTATTAAAGAAAGACACCTAATACCAAATCATCAGTTTTTAGAGAGAGCCATTGAACCATAGATAATAACCAATGTAATTAAAAACAAAGCGGTCTAAAACAAAGAAGTTTGATCAGTTATATTATTTGATGTTGAGCATGCGTTTTACAAACTATGGCAGAGCGGACTAAAATATGAGCTATAATAATCTTCTTCTTCCATAAAAATATTCCAAATTATTAGAATCTTACATATCAAACAAATTATTCAAAGTAAAGCAAGAAGAAGCATATACAAAGTTGAAAGAAATGGAAGCAGAAATGAAAGCACAAGAAATGGAAGTGTCCTAGGGCCTATACAATAGCCACATTTGCTATCCTAGCGGTAGGCAAAGATCATGAAGGGACTGCAAATAAACTCCAAATATCAGTTAATCAAATAAACTGTAACCAAAATTTTTCTTTTAGTCAATTAACATGAAAAATTTTGGCTACAGCGACGGCAGCTGTTCGCCGGAGGCACCTCGGAGTAGGTCTCGGACGATTTGATGTGGCACGTAAGAACGGCTCCACCCAGTTCGTTGAATTATTTGATGTATTAATAGACCCTAAAACTGAGAAAGGGTTTATCTTAGATAAAAACTCTCAAATTATTTTATATATTTAATAAACACTAGCACAATCTCAAAAAAAACAACACATAGGACATAAAAGGTTATATGTAAAATAGTAAAAAATCACAAGGGGGTTTAGTGTTGTGGTCCACTAATACCTTACTATTGTTGACATCAAAAAAACAAAAGAATAAAATCCTAATAAGTTTTCTTGACTTAAACGAGCTCGTGCCTAGTTCGCAGTGACTTTAAATCAGATTACACTAAATCTACTTAAACTACATTAATTAAATGAAATTAGATCAAAGATAATCAACTGAAATCAATTAAGATATACGAAACTAAAATAAAATAAATCCGATTGAACTGTCCTATGTATTGTATTTCCTGATGGTGGCTAGAGAAGGAGGTAGTCGATGTAAAAAAATCGTGGAACAATAACTCAATAAAAAAATATAATAAAAGTTATTATCTGGCCCTTTTTTTTCCTTTGTCACGTCGCCTGTTTATCCAGCCGCTGGGCTAATGCGGGGGTCCCCAAAAGGTTTGGAATCTGTGTTGACCGGGTACTGTACAAAGTGGCCCCAAAAAGTCTGGTTTTGGTAATGGCTGTGCTCCGAAAT
The DNA here is from genome assembly GCA_031761425.1 of Cosmopolites sordidus. Taxonomy (NCBI): domain Eukaryota; kingdom Metazoa; phylum Arthropoda; class Insecta; order Coleoptera; family Curculionidae; genus Cosmopolites; species Cosmopolites sordidus. The sequence goes on along the minus strand of JARFXV010001770.1, from coordinate 86,387 downwards.
GACTAGTTCTATAACGGTCCCTAATTGACAGGGATTTCTGAGTATGGCTTGGCCAGCCAACTTACATACCTCTGACAAATAAGACTCCCGCAAAATGATCTTATCTGTAGCGGCCGAAATTTTGTAAACGCTACAAAACAATTGGACCAAACAATGGCGCATCAAATTAAACAAGGCCAAGTCTGTACACATCAATATCACAAATAAAAGAGAACAACAGATTCCAATTAATATAAATAATGCCCAGATTCCCTATACAAACTCAGCAAAATAGATCACATTAAACGCAAGATTTTGCTGGAAAGTTCATGTCAAATAGAAAAGAGAAGACCTTAATATAAAGTACAATAAAATGTATTGGCTACTTGGTAAACATTCCAGTCTCTGTACCTATAACAAAATACTATTGTATAAACAAATCAACAATCTCTATAATAAAAATATCCCTCAAACCGATGTGGACCTATGGCATTCAGCTCTGGGGCTGTGCCACCAAGAGTATTACTCTAATCATTCAGAGATTGCAGAACAAAGTACTGAAGAACATCGTCAATGCGCTATGGTACATCAAAAATAGTGATCTCCATCGAGACCTTGAGTTGACTGTTGTGGCACAGAGTCATGAGTAACGGCTCCATCAACACGTGAACGTTGAGGCAATCTAGCTTCTCAATAACACTATTCGTACAAGAAGACTCGAGTGAAGTCTTTTGAGTTAGCTAAGTTATTATGTTAGAGCAAAGCAGAAAATAGTGCGGTTGTGCGTTACACATTAGTTTAGTGTAAATAAGTTATTAGACTCTAAGGTATTCTAGTGAGTAAGGCCTTTGATTTAAATTTTTAACGTAGCAATTTAAGTTAGAACAGAATTACTTATTAATCTACATCAGATCAGTTGGTAATATCATTCCTTAGCAAAACATATTCTAATTTTAGAGCGTAGGATAACTCATATTCCAGCTCCTTCCTTATCTGCATTTGCCAAGAAACATAAGAACGCCAATCCCCGATTTGTTGAAATGCTTTTTGTAGTCTAGGAGCATTTTTGTAATTTACAATGGCCTAGGGATTGGCACTCTAGACTACCCATGATACTCTTTTATCAACCATTTGAAAAACTTCTACTATTTGAGGTTAAAACATCATTTCAAGAAAATATTCACACTCTATTATAATTGTTTTACACATTTTACTTAAACGCATATATAAAATAATATGGAATTTTCTTGATCAATCAAATATTACAATTCATCAGTATTACAATGGTTAAACAAAATAAAACATGAATTAAACGTCTAAACAATCATGATTGAAGATGTTTTTAAATAACCTACATAAAAATAATTAATATTATTTATTAATCAACCTACTAACTAGTTTAAAATTCTATAAATCCTATAAGTATCTCTGATTTATAACAGTAATGTCATGCTACTGCTAATTTATGGCTACTAATTGATGCACAAACTCATTTGTATTCTTCTTCAATCATACCAAACACTTAGAGATTAACATTTCCAGTCTGTTATTAACTGTAAATCCAAATAGTTCCTTTGTCATGTTTAATCAACGAATAAAACTTATAAAAATGTTAATTGTAGACCAATATTTAAAGTGAATTGAGTCAGTCATATGGTTTAAAAAATAATATCTTCATTTTATTTTATCTTAGAAAAATTATGTTCAACACTTTTGAGGGATCGATTCGAGGTAGAATATCTTCTTCTTTATTAAGAACAACTGTGAATTTAAATAAAAAAAAAGCAGAGCAAGTCTACTTGATTATATTATCATTATACAATAATTAACTGTATTATTAAATACAGCTAGTACGACTAAACGAACTATGTCTCGTTCGATTACTAGGTGGAAAAAATGCATCTGCATCTTAAGACCGGTTTCGTTTTTTTAGGAACTCATCTGATAAACTCGGATGTTTTTCTCTCGAAGTAATAGAATCCGACCCAGTTGTCTTTAATTTCGAACCTTTTAAGACAGTTTGAAGAACATTAATTAACAGTTAATTATTGTATATTATATAACTCTCCTCTAATTTCTATTTGTGCCTCAATCCTTTTAAGATACAAATGTCCAACATTCGCACCATTTGTTTATTGGTATTTCTATTGGGAGGCGTTTGTTTCTTTGCGCTTTCCTGTTGTAACCCACCTCGCAAAATGTTTTGATTAAAACGCTCATTCCTTCAGTTTCTCCTCCATGTTCTGACCGATCTAAGAACGGCTTGTATTCTAAATTCCTCTTTTATTGCAGAGCTGGTTATTCTAAATTTTAACTTACTTTTTTGATGTTTCCAAATGTTTTTATTTCCATTTTTCATAATATAGGTTCGTTGTTGAGGTACCAGCTGTTGTTTCTGCCACATAAGTGAGTAGTGGTCTAACGCATGTTTTTATATATTTAAAGTTCGATCTCAGATGCCATATATTCGTTGCATCAAAGGATATCTCTTAAGTAAATTGATATGAGGGCGCTTGTTAGTATAATTTCGGTATAACTTCGGTTTTTTTTGGTAGATATAAATGATGTTATCTTTCTCCGATGTAGATTTAAATTTATAAAAATATTGGAGATCATCTTCGTTTCTGATATTAATGTAGCATAGGATTCGGATTGATCTATTTCTCAAACAGAATATATTAAATAATCTTTGGCTTAGGTTATCAATTGTCTGATACCTGTAGAGAGTAGTACATTTCTCTTCAGTTAGATTCCAGTTTTATTCCCGCTGTTGAATTCTCCAATCAACCTGGTGAATTTTTCGCCCACAATATTATTTTCTAGTATACTTATTATATCGTTAGGTAATCCCGAAAGAATTTACCACTAAACACCAAATCACTTTTTTTTACTTCTTGACACAGGTTTAACTAACCATTTTAGCATCATCAGAAGATGATTTAATCAGATTAAACCATTTCCTGATGATGCCTACATGATTAGCTGAATGCGCATCGAAGTTATCGAGTTAAATAAAGTGATTTGGTGTATAGTGATAACTCTCTTCGAGTATAGTCTTTCACATCGAAGGTTCCAATAGAAAAATTGATATCGTTAAGCGCACTGGATCAAGATGCTTTGGCTCAATAATATAAGAAAAAACATAGGTCTATTAAATTATACAGATTTTTCTTGTCAGCTAACCTTAACATATATGACATCTATTGTTGATCTATTTGTTCGGATTTGTTTGCTCTTTGGCTATTTTATCAAAAATGTTATCTGGGTATTTCGTTAATATTTTTAGAGTGAAGCTTAATCAGGTTATTCCTCTATAGTTCATGGAGTTGCTTTTGGTTCTACTCCATGGATATCTCCCACATTTGATAATTTTTACAGACTTGTTCTTACTTTCTTTTCCATTTTAAGTTTATTAATTATTTATTTCAATTAGATATAATATCTGAGTCAGATGATTATATTTACTAAGTTTGATAATATATGTTGTTGTCTTCAAGCATTCCTTCAAAAAGTCGATTGTTTGAAGCGTTGTGTATAAGCTCACATTGTCATTATGAAAGATGATGTAACGAATTAAGATTCCTTTTACAAAATTCACTGATAACTTCTGGTAAACAAATTGCTGGCATGTACTGTATATATGATCGATTCTTCGATTCGATCGATAAACAATTTTGGCTCATTTTATGTTCAGCAGGCAGTACCCTATCGAAAGACTTTTCAAAATCTCCTGGCTTGTAAAATTGCATTATGAAACTCTCAATTGTGATTACAAAAACTACATAATGGAATGTACGTTGGAAATATACGGTACATCTACTAACTTACTATTGACACTGCTAAGTAATTGATCTGCATGATAACTTGACCGATCGGCCTTTAAGCATGTGAAGGATATGTTAGGTTAAACGAATCGTATGCCTCCTGACGATACAATGGATTTACAACAGCTGCGTTTTGCCACCATACCATTTTCAATGCTTAAATGCGGAAAGTAATATCATTCGAGTGATGGCCTTAGTTAAGGAATGCAGCTCAATCAACATTCATGGATGCTTTGACTATATGAGCAGAGGCTTGATCTTGTTGAAACCACACATCCCCCTGTTGATACCTCATCTCCGAAATCTTCGTTTCAAAAAGATTTCAAACATGGTTACGTAGTGAGCTGAATTAACTTCTATTGTGACCCCATCTTCATGAAAAAAAAAATAGCCCAAAAATTTCGCACTTCCCAATATCACACCACACCGTTGTTTTTGAACTGTGTAGTGACCTCTGATACAATTCACGAGGATTTTCTGAGGTCAAAATTGGCATTTTTGTATAATGATTATCCCATTTAGTAGGCGATGAAGCTCATTTCTATAAGCTTCATCTCCCATGATAATGGTTTTCGTTTTCTTCAAACATGTCAAGCATTGTTTGAAAAAATCTAAGGCGTTGTTGATAGTTCAGCTTTTAAACAAATTTATGAATTAAAGCCCAAATTCAAATGCAAAATATGTTTTCTAGTGCTCTTACCCATCCGCAGTTCAGAAGCGTGCCGCCTAGCGGAGCTAGTGATAATTTGCAGAATGGCCTCTCTCACCATTGTGATCGGCTAATTAATATCAGACGCTTCCCAAAACTGCAATAACTTTAAAACAAAACAAACGCTTACTTCACGACTCATAGTAGCTATGATTGTTTACCTCTCTGAACGGATTAGCCACTCCACTCAGTGTCGCTGCGGCTACGACCGACTTTACATGTCTGTAAACTTTTCACAGTTTTACCATTGATTTCTTACAAAAGCGAATAGAGAAGACTACTAGCCTTATTTGAACAAGCATCAACCAATAAAGATGATCAGTTCAGCTCTGATGATTAGGAACAAGTTAACCATATTTCACACCGGGGCTAAGACATCGATGCGGAACAAAAGTTGAGCTATAATGAGGAAAAAGAAGCAATTTTACCAAACAGTAACCAACTGTTTTATATCGGAAAAGAGAGTTAAATTATATGGTCTTCACAACCACCTCGGACCAACGTACGTACAAGGTCAGAAAACGTGGCATAAAATCTGTTACACAAAATGCTGAGACAATAATAGAGTGTTGGAGATATTTTATCACCAATAGTATGTTGGAACAAATACTTTGCCATGCCAGCAATAAAATAAAACAGAGATAATCAGCTAACAAAGTGCAATCAATTGAGTATTTGATGAAAGGGACAACAATAGATGAACTATTGGGTCTATTTGTTTTGAAGTACTTAACAGAAATAAATCGTTCTCATAGATAAAATTTGACTGACTTATAGCGAACCGATAGCACTGGCAACTAATATGTCCTCGAGGCTATTTTATTTTTTACAAAGCTGTGTATATTTAGATGATGCAGAAACACACCAAGAAAGATAGATAATCTTGCTTCAATAACATCTATTTTTGAAAAATTTATCTCAAATTGTAAAAATATTTATACTCCCAGCGAATACCTCACCACTGACGAGAAGTTGGAAACATTCCGCAGTAAATATTCCTTTCGTCAATATATTCCAAATGAACCTGCCAAATATGGCATAAAAATGTATGCTTTGGTGGACGCAAAAAATGTTTACATTGTCAACCTTGAAATTTATTCAAGTAAACAGCCTGATGGACCATTTTCACAGAGCAATAAAGTTTTTTATATTGTGTATAGATTAGTGCAGCCTATTTCTAATAGTATTAGAAACGTTACTTTCGATAACTGGTTTACGAACATTCCACTTATGAGACATCTACAACAGAATCATAAGCTGATATCTACGGGTACATTACGTATAAAAAAATAAATCCTACTAAACTTTATAGGCACGCGAGGAAAAGATTCACAGTTTGCATTTCAAAAAAATATGATCCTTGTATTCTAAATACATAAGAAATATAAAATGGTTCTGTTGATGGTTTCCCTTCATCACTATCAAAGCATTGACCCAGCTAGTGATGATAATCAGAAACCAGAGAATATTATATTTTACAATTCCACAAAAGCTGGCGTCGATGTCATCGATGAACTCTGTGCAACCTATGATATTTCACGGGACTCTAAAGGCTGATCATAATAACAAAATAACAAATCAAAAACAAACGTAATTTTTCAAAAAGACTCGGTCTGACAAAGCTTGAAAGTTATTTTTCTGTGAAGAAGAACATGTAGAACTTGCCGAGAGACTTACGTAAACGTATCTACGAACAGACTAGAGAAACTATGAGCTACCCTCCTAATAAAACTCCTAAAACATACAGGAGATGTAAAAACTGTCGTTCTGCCAAAGATAAAAAAACAAGGCATAATTTTAGCAAATGCAATAAGTATATTTGAATGTAACGTGTTATTCCTGTATGCCAAAATTGCATAAACCTCTAAAGCGACAAATTTAGTATGTAACAATAATTTAGCTTTGTTTTTTCAAAATTATTTATTTTATGTTATCTTACTATAACAAATATTATTTTTTTATAGTTGAAGTGTGTTTGTTTTTTGTTTTTGAATAAATATTGCAAATGTATGTTCTTTAAAGTTGATTCATAGAAGAAAGATAATATATTTGTAATTTCATTTTATAACAAATAATCGTTCAATTTTCAAAAATAATATTTATATTGTCTAATATCCTAATATTTAGAAATAATATGTACATTAAATTGATTCCGTATGTGATAATGTACATGGTTCTAATTTAACCGGCCACAACGGTCGTGTTCTATTTGCTCGCCACAATGCTACCGTGTTAATAAGTCCTTTGTTCAAAGTGCAACTACCCATATGGGAATGGTGTCGGGGATTAGGGATTTGATCATGATGTCCTATGTAGAAATGACACCTAAATAGTCGTTACGTTTTAATCACTGACATACCACTTTTGTCAAACATATCATTTCATACCATTAAATACCAAGTAAGTACGCGGTTCTCTCGAGTGCATAGTGGCATGATGAATATTAAACAGCATCGTAGGTACAGTCGTTAGACACTTACCGCTGGCCCTCAACTACCCATTCCAAAAACATCCGTTTCCTGTGGACCACTTATATGTACATTTTCGTATCCGCTTTTCGCAACAATTAACTTAATCCTCATAGTATTAGAAGAAAGACAATATATCTCTGACATTGGCAATATTTCCATTATTTTAAGTAGAATTAAATCGCAGTTGCATGGAATTTTGAAAATTGGATATTAAATCATTAGAAATATTGTAGCGTTCACAAATTCTTGATCGCTACAGGTAGCATTCGAAATTTGTGGATCACCACTGGTAGGTTTATTTCGGACAAATTCTTGACTGAAAGAGCTCCAGTATCGTTTGGACAATTCAAGACAGTCTAACTCCAAATCTCCATGTGAGCGGAAGTTTTCGCGCCTTACCCTTCCGACCGAGAGGGTTTTACGACCCGGCTGCAGAGAATCCGATCAACAGACATCAGGCCATTGAACGACCACCTATTACAGAGCACGACCATCGTTGAAACCTTACACCTTTTTGGCGCCACATGGCACAGTAACCGGTTGGTCAGATCGAGATTATTTCGGGACCCCCGCACTGGCCGCAGTCGTACTCAGTGTTTTTGGACACCCAGTACCGGATAGGCAAGGATAGACATCAGGAAATAAGGCCAGATAAACATTTTTTTTTATTATATTTTCATGTACCGTTAAGGATTGCAGTTACCATTTTATTTTTCACAAATGCATTTTTACCATAATTTCTTATACTGATAATGGTCACGTTATCACCTTATATTTTGTATCTATTTGCCGTCTGAACATTCTTGGTTACCCTAGCGTTATATATTTATCTTTTTACTATTGTCAGAATAGAGGAAATAACCTCTAATTTGTAAGTATAGGGACACAGAGACCAGCTGGTGTAATTCAGAGCTGTTTATTTGATTTTTGATTTCTTTCACGGTAAGGTTTGGAGAACCACCTTTCCTAAACCTTCCTGTGCCTTTTGTTTGATAGTTTTAGTTATTCCTTTTTTATGTGCTTTGTGTCGTTGTTTTCTGAGTGTGCTTTTGTAATATATATATATATATATATATATATATATATATATATATATATATATATATATATATATATATATATATATATATATATATATATATGTGTAAAATTCTAGTATAAACCGTTTTATTTAAGATAGACCCTTTCCCGGTTCCCGGGTCTTTTCCGATATATGAAGTAACCGGGTGGCGCTCAACTTTTGTCGTGGCTTCATTCTGTCCTGGACCTTCTTCCCGGTGCTCCCGGCGAACAGCTGCCGTCGCTGTGATCTATATATTTTTTATTTTGTTTCAAAAGAGAAAATAATAGGTCACAATATATTTCAATTGAATGATGATTTTTTCTTCTCAAAATTAAAATCAATATACATTCTGTCAAAAAAGTACTGGGAATTGATCATTTGAAAAGTCCGCTTAAAGGGATTGTCAAAATTATTTTTATCGCTAAGTTGGCACAACTGTCCTCTATACTGACGCGAAGTTTGAACATCATCTGTCATTTAATTTGTTCACAGTGCTCTATTTTGTCAGTTCATCTCAAGTGTGTTTTGCAATTTTTACAACGGATAAAAGTATCGAACAAAGAATTTGTCTAAAATTTTGCATTGCAAACGGAATTTCGTGTGCCGTGTCGCTAAAAATGTTGTAGAAGGCTTACGGTGAATCGACTTTATCAAAAACTCGTACATATGAGTGCTACAGCGTATTCAAAAGCGGTCGAAATGTGGTGGAAGATTTGCCTCGCTCTGGTCGGCCATCAACGTCTTCAACTGAAGTTAACGTCGCTAAAGTGAAGGAAATGGTGACTGAAAATCCTCATTTAAGTTTGAGAGAAATAGCCGCCGATCTTTCTGTATCTTACGAATCAATTCGTACCATTTTAACTGATTATTTGGGCATAGAACACATTGCTGCTAGACTAGTGCCGAAAGATCTAAATTTTCTTCAGAAACTCAATCGCGTAAAGATTGCTGAAGACATGGTAGAATGAGTCAATTGATGAAAACTATGTCCCCACGTTCATATAACGCATTGTAACTGGTGATGAGACATTGGGTAAATGAGTTTGACATGCAAACCAGTGAACAACTTCGGAATAACGCCTTCCAACTGAGCCCAAACTGAAAAAAACACGTCAAAGTCGATCAAAAGTTACGGTGATCTTGACTATTTTCTTTGATTATCGCGGTGTTGTGTACTGGGAATTCTTGCCAGAAGGTCAGACGGCAAATAAAGAATATTATCTGAGCGTTATCCTCGAAAAAGCCCAGATTTGTGGAAAGAAAACTCTTGAATTTTGCATCAAGACAACGCACCATCTCACAAGGCTATAATTGTGAAATAATTTTGGGCCAAAAACTTAACAAACACCATCGAATAACCACCGTATTCACCGTGATATGGCTCCGGACGATTCCTTTCTCTTTCTAAAACTCAAATTACCACTTCGAGGCACTCGTTTTCAGTTGATAGAAGACGTAAAAGAGAATTCGCGGCGAGAATTGAAGTTGATTCCGGAAAATGCATTTAAAAAATGTTTTGACAATTGGATTATTCGTTAGCATAAATGAATTATTTCGGAAGGGCCTACTTTGAAGGCGATATAATAAATTTTGATAAATAATAAACATTTTGTGTTTTATTGACCAATTCCCGGTACTTTTTTGACAGAATGTATAATACATGATCCAATAACATATTAACATATGAAATATAAATTAATCTGGGTAATTCAATAACATGCTAGAAAAATTACATCATTATCGACTTATACAAAGTCCTACTATAAGGACGTTGGTATTTCAAGTGTCCCATGCTAAATTCGGTATGTAAAAGACTAGACATTATAATCAGATCAAAAAGTGAATTTTAATCTAACTAGTTGATATTCAAGAAGTATTGTATTCTGACTTTGCCACACCGTTCATTGTATCAACTGAAAGTGGGTTATTTTTTTCGTCTTTTCTTCGAAACACTATAAAAGTTTGTTGAATAAAACCATAAATGTCATCGGTCAATAAAATAAAATTCACTTTTCCAGAAAAAGAATAATGTTGCTTTGCGTGAATATTTTGGATTTATAATATGACTACGAGGGTAATATGAAAATATCGAAACTGTTCCAAGTTAGTTGAATCTTCCCGTAAACAGCCGTTTTTAATTGAATATACACGCATTAAAAATAATAATGACATATTTATGATAAGTCTTAACCGCCAGAACTATCAAAGGCATTAAGTTTGAGCATCGGACCATCCTCTGCACAAGAAGGGAGCCAGAACAGATGTGTACAACTATAGAGGAATCTCCTTACTACAAGTCACTTACAAAACTGTACTGAACAAATATTCATTCACATGAATTGAATCTGTGGACAGGACAGCATTTCAAAATGACTAAGAACATTACTAGACCTTAATTACGGCAGCGGAAAGACCAGCTCCACGGTAGATGATATTAAGAGTTACCGGGTTAGATTATCATTGGACTTTTGGCATTGCTACGCTTAATATACAAACAATGAAAACGAAGGACCAGCTGAAATACCTGTTGATAAAACTTGACAACATATATTGAGATATCATTAGGTTATATGAAATATGAAAAAAGGGCAAAGAGTTAATCAAACTAGATTTAAATGGTCTACACTCGGGTTACGAAGAATGGACGATGTAGAGGAATTGGATTCCATAACTATCGAAAGCTGAAAGACAGTGTCGTAAAATTTTAAAGTATATCTGACCGGCTAGCGCAATGCGTGATTCAGCTGAATAAATAATTTAAGCTTCAAATTGTCCAGGCTTATGCACCAACTATAAGTTATGGGGATGAGGAAGTTTAGGAATTTTACGATCGAACTTCTATATAAGGAGAAATGTAGATACAAAATCGTCAAGGATGCTAGTGCTAGAATCGGAAAATGAAGAGTAGGTGAAAGTGCAACTGGTCCATCTTATTTTTGATGAAGGACAAGAACTAAATGTTATTAACTCGTTATTATTATTCACGTATTGGCCCTGGTGGACCATGCGAAGTACAGTTAGAGGCGTTTGTTGTTAGCCTTCCTTTGCGCCCATACTGATTTCATTCTTTCACTATTAGCTTTTTTCCTTTTATCAGACTAAGTTGTTCCGATCTTCCTACATTTTTCTCTCTGGCCAACATCCCAAACATAAACCTTGTGTCTGAAACAGTTTCTATCCTGAATTTCACCTTGTGTAATATTTGATGATCTTATGTTCTCTTTAATTGCAGCAATCAATTTAATTGTATCTATTTTAGCTCTACTCTTATTTCCATAAAATTCAACTATATGTCTAGTTATCCTACTCGGATTCATCCGTTTTATATGTCCGAAAAATGTAAATCTTCTTTTTCTTATATCGCTAATATATATATATATATATATATATATATATATATATATATATATATATATATATATATATATATATATATATATCTGAGTATTGTTTGATTTCTGGTTTTCTCGAAGTCAGTATGTTATGCTATTTATTTATTTGGGGCATAAGATTTTTCTTTTGTTCTTTTCAATCTCCTCAATGTCTCTCTTTCTATTCAAAATGAGCGTTTCTACGCCATATAGACATTCTGGCTTAATAAATATATTGTAATGGCTCAGTTTTGCGTTCTTATATATGCATTTTTTGTTGTAAATATTTTGTGTAAGTCGCAATGCAGTTTCCATTTTTTAATATCTACCTTTATTGGCCGCTTTTTTCAAACCGTTTTCCATGATTATTTCACCCAAATATTTAAATTGAGAGACTCGTCTGATGTTACCATATTTTGTTTTTAGAAATGGTGTTCTTAGTGTGTTGTTGGTCATCTATTGTGTCTTTTCCAAAGACATTTGGAGTCCTACCTTTTCTGATGTTTCTTTTAGGATTTCAATTTGTTTTTGTGCCGTTAATACCTCCTGAGCTAAAATTGCTAGATCATCAGCAAACGCCAGACAATCTATTTTGATGTTGCTTATGCCCAGTTTATTGGGCTGGTCAATATTTAGAGCCGATTTTTTTTACACGCCGCTCCTGTATTACTTTTTCTAGAACACAGTTAAATAAGAGTGGCGAGAGTCCATCCCCTAGTCTCACCCCAGTTTTAATTTCGAATTACTCTCAGATGTCACCCATGAATTTAACTTTTGACCTCATGTTAGTTAATGTTAATAATTAGCTTTAATAATTGCCAGCATTTTCAGACCTAGTCTTTGTTCTTTCAAGATTTGGAATACAGATTCACGGTCAATAGAATTATATGCTTTTTTGAAATCCACAAATGTACAGACGAGGTTTTTATTGTACAGTTTTTGAAGTCTTTGGATCAACTTTAGATTCAGGATGTGTTCCGTGCAAGATCTACCTACGAAAACCTGCTTGATATTCACCAATTTTAGGTTCTAACTTTCCCTGAGCTCTGTCTAGTAGACATTGAGATAGAATTTTGTAACAAACTGGGAGAAGAGATATCCTTCTGTAGTTGTTTACATCCATTCTATCTCCTTTCTTATGTAGTGGATGGATTAGAGCATCTTTTGAATCGTCCGGAATCCTCCCGGTTCACCAAACTTCTTGCAGAATTTTGGTTATTTCCTTGATTATACCTGGACCAGCGGATTTTAAAAGTTTAGCAGTGATTCCATCTTCACCAGAAGCTTTGTTATTTTTAAGTCGTTTGATTTGCCTAATTATTTCATCTTCATACGGTGGTAATAAATCTGGGTTTGTTTATTTAGGGTTTACTGTTGGTATATGCTCAGGACAGTTTAGCAGTTGGTCAAAATATTTGGCAAATTTTTTGCAATTGTCTTGATTATTTAGAGCTAATTGTCCGTTTTCCTTTCGGAAGCAAAGACTTTGGGGTTGATAGCCTGTTAATTTAGTTTTGTATGTTTTGTAAAAATTTCGGGTGTTATTTTTTTGGAAATCTTTTTCTATTTCATTATGTTGATTGTTTTCATATTTTTTTTTAGTTCATCTAATTAGCTTTGATGTTTTTTTCTTACTTCCAAAAAGATGTTATATTTTATTTCTGGTTTTTGACTGTTACAATCTTTGAATGGTTTATTTCGGGTTCTTCCCTTCACTTCCCTTCACTTCATCCCACCATGGATGTTTTCTACGTTTTTTTAAAGGGTCCAACTTTAGGGCTGTTTTAATAATTTTTTGTTTCAGTTCTTGCCATTTCTGTGCTGGTTGTTTATTAAGCTTTTCTGTTAGGGTTGGTTTTATTTTTATGAACTCGTTATATTATAAAAAAAATAGTATAAAATAGACATGAAGAAGTTCATCTGGACTTACAAGTAAAATTGATTACATCATGTTAACCAATTAAACAATATTTCGCAATTATACTGCCCTTAATTATTTAATGTTGGAAGTGACTACCGAATACTACGAGCAAATATTAAGATAATCTGCCGAAGACAGCATGAAAGAATGGTAAAATCAAAGAGGAGCAAAGTGAATTCTGAGAACCTGCTGGACACGAGCAGCGACTTTGAGATTGCTTTGTCGAACCACTTTGCTGTGTTGCATTACCTGAAGGAGATGGAAATTACTGATTAATATGTGATCAGAAGAAATCGCAATCCTGCATTTTGCGGGACGCGGGCGGAAATGTCAGAGGTTGTCAGAAGATTTTATTCAAACTTTGATTGTTGCTGTTTATGTACCCGGAATTATAAATATAAACAAGCATTTATCATTGAAAATGGTTTTACAGCTTATCAAAATACTCTCCGCAATAATCTATATACTTTTGCATACGTTTGAACTAATTTTCATAGCACTTTTTCCATTCCGATTTAGGTATCTCTAAACCATGCATTTTGAACGCATCAACCGCTTCTTCTGGATTCAAAAATCGTTAACCACGTAGTCTATTCTTCACGGACAAGAATTAAAAGAAGCCATTGGGTTCCAGGTATCAATCAATTCGATATATTGACACGGTAAACATTGAGTTGTTCGGTCCGATGTGTGAGAGCTCGCGTTGTCATGGCGAAAAATGATTATGCATCGCTGGTGGTTTTTCTTATTTCTTTAAAGACTTCTGGTAAACAAATAGTTGTTTACCATTAGGAATTGGCCATTCTACGATTCTCTAGTGGCACTGTAGCCGCATGTCGATTTACCCCAAAAAACAGGCGACGATTTGCTTCGAAGTGCTTCTTGTGCGAACAACTCTTGTTGAGGTCACATGATTTTGAAAAACCCATACAGTCAACTGCTGTTTACAATCGACACGAGCCTTTTTTGAGCGATTTTCAGATTATGCGGAATTCAAGGCACAAAAATCTTTTTCACGGCTAAATGTTCATCAATAATTTTATGTATTCTTGTTATACTAATGCTTGAATTTTACGGTATGTCACATGATAATCTTACTTTATCCGTTCACGCACAGTATCGATGTTTTCTGGACAACCGATTTTGGACAATCTTCTTTAAATTCGTCCGTGAGCGAACGAAGGCCATGATTGAATACACTAAACTATACATAGTAGTTTTAAATAGTGCTTAATCGCCAAAAGTCGAAGTGACTTGATTTCTGCCCTATTGTTGAGATAATCCACGTCGAAAGTCGTAGTAAATAATCGCTCAGAAATTCTCACGAAATTCAATTCTCAGTTAATTCCATTTTTTTGACTGGGATGAAATCTTTCAGTCACTCAACAACACAAATAGCGTCCGTATGACAAAACGTTCTGAGTACAGTCAACAATTTTAAACTTTACCAAGCAGATTAAATCATATCCTGATGATGCTAACATGGTTAGCGAAACGTGCGTCGAGCAGTTCAAAAAAAGTGAGTTGGTGTTTAGTGGTAAATCTCTTCAAGTTTAATGTTACACACCAAAGGTTCCAATAGAAGAATTGATACAGTAATAGTATTTAAAATAATGGATTTTTTAAAATTATTTTTTAGTCGATGGAGCCTAATTACAGAAGCTAAATATTTATAAAAATGGCACCACTATCTACACCACTGTTAATTTTTTTTCTACGATACCCTCAAATTAAACCTCGTGAAAACTTGTGCTACACCTGTAAATATCAACTTTTTATTTCAAACCGCTTCAAAATTGTTCAGAAATTTAAAATTTTATTTTAGAACTTTGCAGGGCCAAACCTTTGTAATTACACCCGAACGACCAAAAGTTGATTAAGAAAATGTTGATCATTTGTGAATGCTTATTACCATAGTTGGTTTTGCGACATGCAAGTACGGGTCGCTCTGTATATAAATTATGTAAATATATTTTTTTGTATTAAAAAAAATATACCGAACTGGTAAGTTCAAAAGAAAAAAACAAAATATCAAAAAATAAAATGGCCAAAATATAAAAATCCCTAAACATGTCTGATCTTTTAATTCCGTTATAAAGTTTCAATTAAACTATCGTTCATACATTATTCGTTTCATTCATGTTATAAAATAATCGCGTTCTTATGCATAAAAAGAAGAATACAAAAGTTAAGGTAGCATTCTTTGTATACTTGTCATCATTTTTTTGGCGTATACCACGCCTATATAATATATACAAAGTATTTACCATCTCTTACAACAAATACTGAGAAACACACAATATAGTACTATTACAAATACATTTTATTGAACTAATTGAGGCATTTTTGTGTACACTATAAAGGTATTATGCAACAATCAAAAAAGCAATATATTTCGTTTAAATTTGATACAAAAAAATCGATAATCAGTAGATTCACCACGGTAATTATAACATGTATGTAACTGCATGTACGTATAATGCATGAGCTGAGTATGTATAATGCATGAACTGAATTAGATGATGTGTTTTCTTGTGCAAATCATTTATTCTGGTACTCTTGCGATTTATTGACAAATAGCAACTTTCAGTTCCTTTATGGTGCGTAGTTTGTTAGTATACACCCTAAACCTAAGATAACCCCACAAAAAAAAGTTGCATAAAATCACTGTCTCAACATTGTCTGGTATCCGAACGGTACGGGGAAGGCCAGCCATCAGCCCATCAGAGTATCCTGTTTCGATATGAAATTGGCCCTCGGAGTTTAACGTTGAACTGTTGACGGAATAGACGTTGCACGTTAACAACAAAATCACCGTTTCTAAAACAGTCCCGGACGACAAACACACAATGCTCCAATGTCCACGGTTTAATTCCTAAACTGATGACGGCTTAAGTCCAGAAACTGGATAATCATCCTCATCCTGAAGGCCTCTAATCCAACATATCCATCGCCTTGGTCCACCTGCCGTCCCGAATTTTTTTAACTGACTGCGATGTGGGTGTCCAGGTTTCACTCCCGTATGTCATAAAGGGTAGGATGCACTGATCAAAGACTTTTCCTTTCAAGGCAATGTTGTAGTTTATTCTTAAACACTATGTTGAACTTGCTAAACGTCGTCCAGCCACATTTGACACGTCGTTCCACCTACCGAGCGTATCCCATTCTATTGAAAACCTCTGACCAAGATAATATATCTTGGGCAGAGGATAGTAGTAATCTACAACTTCCAAATTCCTTCCTAAAATGGAAATTATTTTGTCATCATGTAAATTTATTGTACATGACCTGACTCTTCTTCAGGTTTATTTTTAAACCAAATGGTTCTCCTCTCCTTTGCAGCTCTTGTATGTGTCTTTCCAGCTCTTCGGGGTCTTGTCAAAGAAGAACGATATCATCATCGAATTTGAGATGGCTTATGTATGCACCATTGATCTTTATTCCACCATGTTCTCATGGAATCTTCCAAATTCCTTCCTAAAATAGAAATTATTTTATCTTCAGGAAATTTATTGAACATGACCTGACTCTTTTTCAGGTTAATTTTCAAACCAAATGGGTCTTTAGTCCTTTGCAGGTCTTTCGGGTCTTATAAAAAGAGAACTATATCATCTGTGAATTTAAGATGAGCCATTGAGCTTTATTCCACCATATTTCCAATCTAGATTACGGAACACCACTGACAAAGAATATACGATAATGCGAACGCTTGCCGTACACCCCACGCTACATTAATTCCAGCCTCAAGATCATCAAGGTGATCTATCGCTGTAGCTTCATCATATATTGATCCTGGTAGGTTTGCACATTCTGAGTCTACACCTTGGTTAAGCAATGCATTCACTATGGCCTGCTTTGAAATTGAATCAAATGCTTTTTCATAACCGATAAAAGTCAATCCTAGTAACATACTGAATTCGTTGTTCCTTTCTATGACCTGCTGTACAACCAGGATGTGCTGCATTGTACTGAATTCACTTCTGAATCCTGCTTGCTCTCACGGTTGTGCGTCATTCAGTTTTCTTAATACTCTTCGACAAATAATCTAAACGACAACTATAAAGCAATATATTTTAGAGTATATTAATTTGTGTGTATTTGTGATAAGAACAACCCTTAGAAATTTGGATATACAAGTCTGAAGATGATACTTACGCTTTTTTGTTTATTTTTGGCATTAGATCAATTATTAGTGTTTTTTAGGATAATGTATGATCTCCTCGGTTATTTATGACTATTTATGATTATGCACCTTCGGGATTCTGATACTTCTGCTCTGTTTTATTCCATTCTGTTAAAAGGCACACAAATGATTGCTCAGATCAGTTGATTTTGAAAATGTGCTCCAATAAAGGAGGTCAGTTCTTTCACAAATGTTGATACCACCCAACATCATCCACTCCCACCATACTGAACTTCTGAAACTGTTGCTTAGCGTTTTGGGTTTTCAGATCGTCTCCACACTCTTGTGGTATGTGTATCTGGAGCTAGTCCAAATTGAAACTTATCAGAGAACAAAACAGGGGTCCAATCATGCCTACGCCAGTTTGTGCGTTTCTTCAGCCAACTGAAGTGCACACCATTTTCTCTGAATACCACAGGCACCTTTACAGGTCCTTGAGCAAGTTTAGCCTCATGGCATCTAGCTCTCAAGATTGGGTTACTAACGGTCACTTGATATCTGATATGCATTCGATTTGCTAATTGTGATGCTGAAATATTGCGGTCGCGTAAAGCTTCTAGCCGAAGAAAACGATCTTGACACTGAGTAGTGCTTCTTGTATGGCCTGTATGTCGTACATCACCTATTTCTCGAAACCCGAGTCATAAACGATTAATTATACTTCAGTGAAAGTGCTTCATTTTGCCTTTCCCCCTCTTGAATTATTTCCATTGCATGTAATTGACCGTTATGATTAAGTAAGTGATATCTCTCCATTATTAACAAATGTAAGAGAGAACACTAATTCATGCACTTATCGAAAATAAACAAAAAAAAGCGTCAGTATCATTTTTAGATTTCTAATTAAAAAATGTTGATGTGCGCAGTTGGATTATAATTATTTTGATATGCATATGTCTATTTTGATATGCGCAAATGAAAAGGCAAGATGAGACAGGAAATGTGAAATACCCTAGATTTGTACTGAATAATATTGAAAATCAACAACAGAATAAAAGCTACATTATAGATGTTTAAGATGATGAAGTCAGTATTCCTAAATAAGATAGATACGTCAGTAAAACGACGAAAAACGAAGTGTCCAAGGCTGTTTTTGTACCAATATTAACTCACATAGACTTATGGTAAAAAATAGTGAATCTTAAGTAACATATTAAAGTCTAAAATAGCAGTAACAGAAATAAGGTAAGTGAGAAAATTGTAATAGTCACAAAGTTGGACAAAATAAAAATATCGAAATAAGAGAGAGAATGGTAATAATTAAAACACTTGGTATTTGTTTCACAATAAATTCAAGATATTCTCTGGCTTGTTTCGACCTCGCGACCATTCTCAAAGAGAGTTATATATAAACTAAACTAAAGTTTGAAAGTTCTGTCTAATGGAAGCCGGTTTTTTGTCTCATTAAATGTATGACACTTTCAATAATTGGGGTATTTCCGAACTCTATTTAATGTTTGTTAGGTTTTTATAGAAATATATGGCTTTTTTAATTTCGGAAATTTCCAAGAAATTCAACAGCCTGCTTTTATTGCAACTATGTATTAGTTTGGCATTATTGGTGTTATAAAATATGAAATATAAAATGATAAAAAACAAGATTAAGAAAAACAACATCAAACATTTTTATGCCGCAAAACCCGAAAAAAATTCTCAAAATTGGCTTTAAAGCATATAAACTTTATTCATAAATTAAATTCCAGAATCAGAAATCATTTAAAGAAAGAAAATATTAATATTATCTATGTTAATAAGAATAATCTTCCATCGATGCTAAATAATAACAAAAAAGAGCAAAATGTTGGGACAAACCATGAGTATACAAATTAAAATACCATATATATATATATATATATATATATATATATATATATATATATATATATATATATATATATATATATATATATAT
Organism: Cosmopolites sordidus; assembly: GCA_031761425.1. Classification (NCBI taxonomy): domain Eukaryota; kingdom Metazoa; phylum Arthropoda; class Insecta; order Coleoptera; family Curculionidae; genus Cosmopolites; species Cosmopolites sordidus. Next base: position 66,954 of record JARFXV010001770.1, on the reverse strand, counting down.
ATATATATATATATATATATATATATATATATATATATATATATATATATATATATATATATATATATAGTTTCTGGTCAAACAGCTGTCGTCAGCTGGGTTCAAGCCTGACGCAAGGAGACTAATGAAAAATGATGATTATGAAAAAAAAAGAAGTGATTCGGTGTTTAGTGGTAAATCTCTTTGAGTTTAGTGTTTCGCACCGAAGGTTCCGATAAAAAACCCTGTTAAATTACCTGGAAATTTCCGAAAATATAAAAGTCATATACGACAGTAAAAACCTAACAAACATCCAGCTAGCCTTCAGAAATACCCCAATTATTGAAGGTGTCATATATTTAACGAGACAGAAAACTGATGTCCATTAGAGAGAACTTTGAAACTTTAATTTAATTTATACACAAGTCTCTTTGAGAATGGTCGCGATGCCGAAACATGTTTGAATATATTGTGAAACAAATACCAACTGTTTTAATTATTACCACTATTACTATGTTTCACCAAGAGCCAACCGTGCAATCGATCGAAACTATAAGAATAGATAACAATATAAATAGATATATACAATATATATAAAAATCGGAAAACATTAAAATTTAAAAAAATAATAAAAAACGTGTCTAATCCACAAGAATTTGTTGAAGGCGAAATCTATTTAGGCGGCTGCAACAACACCTGCGCGATGACACTGCATAAAACAGCAATAATTTACCATCAGTATAGCTGATTGTTATGATCATGATCATAAAATGATTGTTATTTTTTTCCCCAGAAATTGATATTCAATATCGAGATCGATATAAAACAAAGAGTTACAAACTAAAAAGCAATAAGATCAATTAATCAACTATTTAATAATACTCATCGGTCGAATATTGTTGCAGCGGCCCAAATAGATATCGACTTGAATTAATTCGCCTGAATAAAACACGTGTTTGAAACTTCCAGTCCATAGAACCGTAACTCCATAGTAACAGTTTAGTCAGGATTCAATAAGCCGTAATGCATCTTATCTTTTATAGTTCACCAAAACCTCAGAAAAATCTGATGTAGTCACTAGAGTCTCCCTAGACTCACTTGATGGTCCTAACAATTCTTTTTGTGAACTGGATTTCTTTAGTACATTTTCAAAATGAGTGACTGCAATTTCGAACAACGATGTGCTATCAAGTTTCAAGTTTTGGTGCAACGGAAACTTTTGCAAAACTTCAACAGCCCTAATAAAATATAGTGTTTTGTCAAGGAGCCAGATTTTCAAATGGTATAATTCTCAGAAGGCTGACACTTAATTGAAAATAAACCTGGCAGTAGAAGGCCTTCAGTTATAAGAAGTGATGAAAATGTCCTCAGACTCAGGAATCTTACACATTCTGGTCGTCGGTTGACTGTCTAAATGATCGTGTTTTATTTGAAGCTGCGTGGATCCGGGCATCATTTTTCAGGTTCATCTTCTATCGAGTCTCATCCTTCTGAGAATGCTTTAAACCATCTGAAAACCTAGGCCCTTGATAAAACACTGTATTCATAGGACTATTGAAGTTTTGCAAAAGTTTCCATCACACTATACCCAGAATTAAAACTTCATAACGCATCGTTGCTCAAAACTGTTATCACTCATTTTCAGAACCCATTAAAACAATTCGTTCACGAAAAACATTACTTCTGACTAGGGAGTTCAGATATTGGTCCACCTCTCCTCTAAAAGGGAAGCTAATAGTGTTGTATGATCTAACACTACGTCTCATTGTTTAGTGTTTTATTTACACTGTATCAAGTTGTATTTTTAAAATGTAATCAAAAATCCGTTGGAGTTTGAGTAATGTTTCACTCTTCAATTACTAAACTTCTTCATCATGATTTGCCAGGACGTTCGATCGCAAAAGTCAAAATTTCGATCCTGAAACTTCTCTTATTATTTTACAAACATTTTTGAAGTGAAAACTTCTTTAGCCGCGTTGAGCGATTTTTGGTAGGGAAAAAAACCTATGGATTCGCGTCACCGACATGCTAGTGACATGTTGCACCAGACTGGCGACGCGCAGAGGCCTGTGTACATGTATATGCATATACACACTAATACATTGTATATACTCGACTGTATCATGTGCTTGTTAGACTCTTTTTGGATGGGTAAAATCTTGTGAATTCGTGTCACTGACATGTTGTAGTAGCAGTAAGTGAAGTTAAATTGACTACGTGAAAAATTTAATTTGTGTATACTATGCATTGTTTAAATTGTGTTTAGATAATCATTATTTCAATTGTTTAATTGTAGAATCACTGTGCAGTACAAGAGTGGGTACTTAATATGCTAATATTTTTATGTAGAAAAATGAATAACAAAAACAAAGCATTTATTTTTGAATATTTGTAATATTGGTATTGGAATTTTATTATATAATGAAGTTTTAATTATTAATACTATAATTAATTTTAAAAAAACACAGTTATTCCAAAGTTTCAAGTTTTCACTTCTGTTGACAGTCCCCACGTCTGCCTACCTTTTTTTGTGTTTTTCTCAGCAGAACAAAATATTTCTGTAACTTCAGCAGCATTTTTCTTTATAATAAATACGAATCAATTCTGGAGTCTTAAATGATGTTTATTTTTATTCACATTATTCAGTAGTGTTTTGTAATTTTATGTTATCTAGTTCACCAAAATATAGACTCCTTGTTTAAAAAAAAGCACCTTCAACCCACAAAAAAGCTAGTTCATAATCCGGTATTGTCTATAAATATCTGGGTGCTTCCGTTTTTTGCAATAGATGCTATTCCACTTTTTCCTATTTTTCATCTGTCTGATAGCTTCTTTCCTTGTAATTCCCCTTTTCTTCGGTATATTTCCTGTCTCCTGACGCCATGTTATTTGGGTCCTCTTTCTCTTACAATGCCTTCCCGCTTCCCCAATGTTCTTGATTAAATTATTTTACACCATGCATATGATGTTTCCAAACTAGCTATTTAACTCTCGTCTATTTTTTGTATAATCGACTCGATTTAAAATATTTCGGTATTCCATATTTTGTTCAATTTTGTACCTACCTAAATTTTTCTTACTCTACTCATTTATGTTGCTGTTATTTTAAACTTTAATATGTTGTTTAAAATCTACGATTTTCTGCAATAAAATAGTATTGGTACAAAAACAGCCTTGAACACCATCTTTTTCGTCATTTTACTGACGTTTCTCTCTTATTTAATAAGACTGGCTACATCGTATTGAACATCCGTGGCATTTATTCTATTGTTTATCTTTCATCAGATTTTCAGTATATTCAGCATAGATCCAAGGCATTTCATATTTCATGTCCCATCTTGCCTTTACATCTGCGCACGTCAAAATAATCTACGAGACAACTATATAAAAAACTTCGGTATGTGCATGAATGTTTATTTAGTCTTACATTTGTTAATAACAGAGTAATAATACTATAATAATAATAAGTAATAAAGTAAAGTAAATCGTAAGTAAAGTCCAGTTTGCAGCCCTTATGTCCACAGAAATGTAATTAATCGTTTATAGCTCAGGTCTCAAGAAATAGGTAACGTGGCTGGACGAAATTCAGACCGATCAAGAAGCATTAATCAGTTTCAAGATAGTTTTCTTCAGCTAGAGGATTTACGGCACTACAAAGTGACAGTTAGCAACCAAACCTTCAGGTATATACCCCTTGAGGCAAAATTTGCTCGAAGATCTGTGAAGTGCCTGTGTTATCTAAAGAAAATCGTGTTAATATACTTCAGTGGGCTGATGAATGAGCAAATTTGCATAGGCACGACTGGATCCCTGTTTTTGTCTCTGCTGAGTTTCAGTTGGGACTAGCTCCAGATACACATACAACAAGAGTGTGGAGATGATCCGAAAACTCAAAACGCTTGACAAAGTTTAAAAAGTTTTTGAAAGCACAGACAGCATAGTGGGAGTGTAACGGTTTGGGATGATATCACCATCGGTGGAAGAACTGACCTCGTTTACTTGGCACAATTTTTAAATGCCGTTGCATTGGGGCCATGGTACCTACCATTTGCACAACAAAATGATCCTCAATTTTAACTGATACGTGACAATGCACGTCCATGTAAGGATAATGTAGTACATGTATATTACAAAGTTGAGATATTGCCATGTATTACCATATACAAGCAATTGAGTGCTTTTTAACTGAATAGAATGAAATAGAACAAAAATAAATTGATAATTTAATATTGAGTATGTCCCAAAGGTGCAAAATCATAAATAGTTATAGATAACAAAGAAAGTCAAACATTATTTAAAAAACACTCCAATAATTGATCTGATGCCAAAAATAGTCAAAGAAAACATCAGAATCATTTTTAGACTTCTAATAAAAAATACATATTTGTTGCATTTTCCGATTTTTACGGGTATTTCTTATCAGCAAATAAATCATGTATTCCATAAACAACTGTTAAACTTTTAAATAAATAAAAGAAAAGCAAGGTTTTGTCTACTTGAGCGTACTAATTATCAATATATAATAATTAAAATTCTAAAGAACTACAAAATAAATTACTTTAAAATATTTTACTAAGTTTATTTTAAGCATGTTTATATAGTTGTCCTTTACATTACTTTGAAGTGTTTTATCAGCGTTACGTTTCTGACTCCAACTATATAATCATTCACCAGGCGGTTCGTTCTTCTTGTGTTCTAGTGGACTTAATATCTCTCATTAATGCACCCTCCTCTGTATAACAAATTCGCTAAACCTTCCATTAAATATCCTGAGTTCATTTCGTGTTTTCAAAAAGATGCTTTTGACTGCAGCTACCAATATATTTAATATTCCTGTGCGCTCAAAGTTTCTCCGGATCCATTTTCTTAGAAGAATCTGCTCTCTTGCCCTAAGCTCAATACATTTTTTTCAGCGGTTCTCCAATTAATTTTTTCATCTCTAAAGTGATTTTCTTCTGTGTGATCTTCTAAAGTGATCTTCTAAAATTTCCTTTCCGGGAAGCAGCTAGTGATGTCATAATTATGTCAGCTCTCTGTGACATTATCTATGTGTTATCTTTCAGTTATTATTCTCAAAATAACTTGCAACTTTCAGCCAATCTACTAACAATATTAGACAAGTTTTACAACATATAAGAGTGGCCCATACTTTGTATACATAATAAAACTAATTACAAAAATTTGTGCTACAGAAAAACTATGGATAATAGAAAAATTATGTTAACAGGTCTATTAGTCTACTACATTTTGAAGTTTCATCCTTCATATGAACATATATAAAGTTTCAAATCGATCTGTCACTATATAAAAATGTTTAAAATAAAGTTAGTAAAATATTTTAGAGTAAATTTATTTTGTAGTTCTTTCGAATTTTAATTATTATGTATGATAATTAGTACGATCAAAACCTTGCTTCTATTTCTTTTATTTCTTTTCATTTTTTTTCATCATTTATATATATATATATATATATATATATATATATATATATATATACATATATATATATATATATATATATATATATATATATATATATATATATATATATATATATATATTACCCACATTATATTTTTACAATTAAAAATAAATCTTGACCACTTTCAATTTAGTTATTTTCCATTAACAACAATTTGAAATTCAAAGAAGTATGGGGTTTGTAATTTTAGATTCATAGTAAACTTATTACTTAGTATATTTTCATTAAATACAAATGACCTGTTCCAGTTATCCAGTCAATAAACAATATAAAAATTTGAAATACATAATATATTTTTTGCGGTGGTAGTAAAAATAAATACTTCATTATTTTTTGGATGAACAATTGAAGATAATTTACGTAAGCAGTATTTATCGACTGAGTTTTTGTTGATTTACTGGTTCAGTCGTTTTTGTTGCTAACTATATTTATTGAAACGATTAAAACTGTAAAATCAAATACTCGAAACTTCTCTATAAACGACGTTTTTGGTTTTCTTATCTGGCTGAAGAATGACCAGATTATCAGAATGGACTAGTGAGCATGCCACATAAAACTGACCATGAGAAAAGCAGTCATTTCTTAAATCAACACCAGCCATTTTCAAACTATGTCCTTGTGCTTTATTAATATTCATGGTAAAGCAAACTAATAGAAAATTGCAGAGGTTTGAATTCAAAGTGGTAGCCGGTTGGAATTAGAGGAATTCTTGGAATGAATACGTTTTCTCCCTCATATTTTCCAGTGAAAACCGTGGCTGCTATTATGTTTTTAAGTAGAGCTTTCGCCTGAAGTCTGGTACCATTGCACAGTATTGGAAGGTTTAAATTACGTAACAGCATTATTAGTGTGTCAATCTTGAAGGAAAGAACATGAGGTGGTATTCCTGGCGAATTAAGTGTCTGCAAAAACTCCATAAGATAATGGACAGCATCTTCCACCTCCATTACCGTGTTCACAGATTCATACTTCACATGTTCAGTCTGCAGCTTTTCTAATAGAAAGTTGTTAATGCTTTTGGCCTGGCCATTTGTTAGAGTGAGAATAGCTCTTTCTTTTAACTGCCAATAATATATAATATTAATATAATAATAATAATAATATAATATTTTGCCAGTCAGGGTTATTAAATCTCCCACGATGTTCCAAAGATTACTCGGAATATTTACATTACCTTCTTCTTCTGACATCTTTCCATCATCTATATCAATTAGTAGTTTTGAAAAATCTTCTGTTATTAAGTCTTTTAGAAGATAAACACGCACATTAGTTCTCAAAGATAGGAGTTTAACATAAGGCCATAAACTTGATGACTTAAGACAGACCTTGGCTTCATCTGCACGTGTTTCTCGTGATATAATAGGTAAGATCTGTCTAAATTCACCAGCCAAACGAACAGTTACTCCACCCATAAGTCGGTTGCAACCTCCAGGTGAATCGTCACAATTTTGAAAGGAATAAATATTCCAGCAATTGAAATATTTTCTACGGACATTTGGATACACTGTTCTAGGATAAAAATATCACTTGGTAGGACTATGAAACAAAAATGCAACAAAACAACTCAAAACGAAGGAATTGCAGCATGCTCGCTCTCCCCTTGGGTGCAGTGTGGTTTTTGATGGAAATGCAATCAACGGCAGAGACTATTTTCTGTCTAGGAAACAAACAATTTTCTCGGATAAGAATTTACTGTAATCGGTCCTAAAAAAAAATTATTCAGAATAAAAAGTTTGCGTATTGTGTATTAACAATAATCAAATAAAAACTAATCAATACTTCAAATATGAAAAAAATGAATTGGAAACAATAACTTAACCAAATATATCAATAAATAATGCCTTAATTGAATATAGAGATAACCGACAAATATAATTTTATAATCATATCATTAAAGATAGTACGACGTTGAAAAAAATACTTGACCGCTGAATTTAAACTAATTGTCACATACGTCGAGCATACAACTTTTATTACATTTTCATTTTTCTCATAATAATTATTGACATGAAAACATTATTTTGACAGCTAAATTTAAAATAATTGTCACACAGTTCGAGTATCCAGTTTTTATTAAATTTTTCTCATGATAATCTGCGAAAATAACTTCATTAAAAGCGAAAGAAATAATTAAAAATTAAACGGCTAATATAATTAAAAATTAGACATGGCTGTCAAAGTTTTCTTCATTTTCTTAAAATTAGTATAAATTATCATACGTGAATTAATTATTTTATTTCTCTTTCTGTCCCATTTAGAAATTTATTTTTGCATTAATAGTTCTTGATCAATGTTCATAAAGTATAAGAAGAATTCCTATCAAGTTTCAAGTCTGTAGAACTTACAGTTAGAAAGTGGATTTACTTGTACATTTTACACCCTGACCCTGACCCCTCTTTGGAGCGCATTTTCATATAACCCGTTAGTGAATGTCTATGAAGTATAAGGAATAGTTTTGCCAAGACATATAGGTCATATAGTCAAAAAATGAGAGTGTTTTAATCCATGGCGCCTCAATATCTCCCCCCAATTCACCCCTTTGCAAATAGATTTTCGAAAATTACATCTTTAGTAGATGTTTATGTATTATAAAGAACATCCCTGCTAAGTTTCAAGTCTATAAGACTTATAGTTGAAAAACGGGAATTTTTTACATATACCACCCCCGCAACCCACCTTCAAGGTTTTTTTCGCAAAACCCCACCCTTTTAGCTGATGTCTACGTAGCAAAAGGAACCCGCCTGCCAAATTTCAAATTTGTAGGTTTTATAGTTCCGGAGTTTTCGTGATGAGTCAGTGAGTCAGTGGTATTTATCCTTAAAAACAATGATACCCACGGAAGATCAAAAACCAGATATCCTAGTGGAGGAAGTCACAAATCCTATAAAATCGATGAAAAAACGGTAAGGTTGTAGGAAAGGACAGTGTAACTGTCGAAATGTTAAAAGCTGGTGGTCGAACTTTACATAAAACACTAGCAAAATTATACTCAAAATGGCTCAAACAACAAAAAGTACCTGACTTGCAGAAAATGCAGAAGTGATCCTTTTACATAAAAAAGAACAGGAAGATTTAATTCTTTTACTGCTTTATAGGTGTCGCTCCGTAAACTTTTCAATTAGTCGAGTATTACCATCATCAGAATATGATGAAATCTATTATATCAATTGGTTGAAGTACGCTTGAATAACTCGTCTAAACATTTGTGGCAATTAAACGTAAAAATGCAACCCATCTGAAGCAGCTAAATATTTCGACATATATATATATATATATATATATATATATATATATATATATATATATATATATATATATATATATATATATATATATATATATATATATATATATATATAGTATATAGTATATATATATATATATATATATATATATATATATATATATATAGTATATAGTATATATATATATATATATATATATATATATATATATATATATATATATATATATATATATATATATATATATATATTGTAACAAAACAGATTGTAACAAAAAAATTTAAATTGAAAAGACATAGGACAATAGATAAGCGCGAAACACAAGAACAAGTGGACAAACTGTTTCCAAAGCGCCCAGTAACTAAATGGCCAGACATAGACCTCCTGGAGAGAACCATTACGCTTTTCACTTCAGAAGAAATTATAAATGCAGCAAACAAAATAAAGACAGGCAAAGCCGCAGGACCAGATCACATTCCTCCAGAGATCGTGAAGGTTGTTACCTTGCATAATCCAGATAATATTGCCAGTGTTATGAACACGTGCGTAGCCAAAGGCCATTTTCCAGATATATGGAAGGAAGCAAAGCTGGTACTAATTGAGAAGCCAAAAAAGGAACTGCTAAATCCTACATCTTATAGACCCATATGCCTACTGGATGCTGCCGGAAAACTACTAGAGGCGCTGATCAAAAGCAGACTGGAGAAAGAAATAACAGACCGTAAAATCTTACACGACAACCAATTTGGATTTAGGAAAGGGAAATCAACTTTAAATGCGCTATCGAAGATTATGGAAACTCCTGAAAAAATAAAAACAAAGGCCTACAATAACCGAAAATTCTGCGCAATGGTCACGTTAGACATAGAAAATGCCTTTAACTCAGCCCCCTGGGAAAAGATAGTAAATGCCTTATATCGGGCAAAAATCAGCCCGTACCTAATTAAAATGATTCAATCATATCTCTCAGACAGATATATATTAACCCAGTGGGGGGACAAAATATCAATAACCTGCGGAGTACCGCAAGGATCGATCATCGGACCTTTACTATGGAATATTTTCTATGATCAAATCCTGAGAATCAGCACAGAGAAAGGAGTTACCATGGTGGCGTACGCTGATGACTTGGCTGTGGTGGTAAGAGCAAGGACCAGGTCTGTTCTGGAAGAAATGGCACAGCATATTGTTAACAAAATAGCCCTGGAGATGGATCAAATGGGCATTAAAATATCACCAAAAAAAACTGAAATGGTAATATTGGAGGAGAGAAGAAAACTCACAAACCTCCAAATCAATATTCAGGGTGCCACAATAAACAGTACAAGAGCAACTAAATATATGGGGATTCTCATAGACAAAGATGCTAAAATGACCACTCACGTCAAACTGACATGTGAAAAAGCAAATAAAACATTGATGATACTAAATAAAATAACCCCAAAAACAGGAGGACCAAGGGCCTGGAAGAGGCGCATATTGGTGGAGGCCACTATATCAACCATTTTGTATGGGGCGCCTATTTGGGCAAAGGTATTAAGGTATAAGCACTACGAGGCAATGCTCGAAAGAGTAAACAGAAAAATGGCAATACGCATTACAAGTGCATATAGAACCGTGCCCACAATGGCCATCCTAGCCGTTGCTGGTCTACCACCAATAAGACTCCGAATCATGGAAAGCATATCAATATTCGAAAGCGGAAAGGAATCAAAAACCCAAGCAAGACAGAAATTACTGGAAGCCTGGCACAAAGAATGGAACGACTATGAGGGAAAGGCAAAAACATTTATCCGAGACGTGAGAGAGTGGCACAACAGAAAATTAGGGGAGACAAATTTCTACACAACACAAGCAATAACGGGCCATGGATCCTTCAGATATTATTTACACAGAATGGGAAAGTCAGAGGACAAGGATTGTCGCTATTGTGGGATGGTGGATACAAGGGACCACACAATCTTCCATTGCCCGAGATGGGAACCGCTCCGGATTGCTACTGCTGCCGAATGCAACGTAGAAGTGACGGAACACAACATCGGCGTTCTGCTTTTGGAAGGAAAAAGACAGTGGGCAAGAATAATGGGCATGGTGGAGAAAATAATGAGGACAAAAATAGAGGACGAGAGAAGACGTAAGGCAAATTTGGACTGACAATCTGTTGTGTGTCCTGAAGTAATGCCTAACGGCGGTTTCCAGGCCACGAGCAGATATCCTTGAGGGGGAAGGGTTTTAGTCGGTAGGCATGACTCCAACAAGGGCATGAATCCGACATTCCCATGTCACTGAACATCGAACACATGGATGTCTTTAGAAGATTTCCCAATCCCCTCAAAAAAAAAAAAAAAAAAAAAAAAAAAATATATATATATATATATATATATATATATATATATATATATATATATATATATATATATATATATATATATCAGATCTCGTAATAACTAATGTCGTTTTCTACATAACCAATGATGCATATATTTTATACTTGGGAATATATACATCTATAAAGTCGAAAAAAATTTCTTACTGTTCTAATATTTTGTAAAAAAAAATTTAATAATATGTGTATGCATAAAAGAGCGGACGAAAAACAATGCAGCATTATACGCAATATAAATTTGACCTTGATAGGATCGACAGTGTGAAAAACCTATACGCTGAAATTTAATTCAAAATATTCAAAAAAGTAGAGAAGTATTTCCCGTGCTCGACCTCCTTTGCCTAATCCTTCAGGCGCCAAACGCCAACAAGCGTCTCCCGAGACCGGTTTCTGGCCTTAAGCCGTCATCAGTCGGGTCAAGTTGAATGTTCGACAGCAACTGAAATATTGACAGGGTTTTTCACACTGGTTAATAGGCCTAAATAGGCTCCTGCCTATCTAAATCTAATTGACCCGAAATGGGTAGACTTTATTTACTTAGAAGAGAATTCTCCCTTTCTTTTGTGGGAAGAGTCTGACGTTTCATGAGATTAGGTTGCAGCGAAGTCCAGAAGGTTACTTCGTGAGGAAATGTCCAGGACATTTCGTTAAGGTTAAGTCGAAAGAGAGAGACCGTGTCCCAGCGAAAATTGGAAACTGGCCACATCCAATATCGGGCCGTCGACCAGCGGAGGTCGACGGTCCGCCATGTAGAACGGAAAACGTGGAATTTATGATAGCGGTTAGCTTTTCGATTCTTACACAAGCCAGTGATAATTGTTCTGCAAGTTTGGAAATGGAATTTTCTTGTGATGCGGGAGATTTTTACGGAACTGGGTTCCATTGGAACCTCTACGCAAAGATTGGTGGAGTGATTGATGGTTTCTGGAGCTTAGAAGAGACCCCAAGAGATTTTTTCTGTGAAGATAAGGGAGTCATGACATAAATTCCTCGGTTGGGTTCAGGAAATTCGCGGTATGCAATTTCCCCCAGTTGCTGCAAGTTGCTGGAGAATTTCACTCCCTGGATGAGTGCCCATTGAGTGACATGACTGGCATTTCTTTGTCGAATGGCCGAAAAGCTAGCAGTTAAAGTACTGCACATTCGCTCTATCAGATTGGATTTCAACATCCTGTTGAAAAAATGTCTTCATATTGAATATGTCCATTTCTTCTTCCCTAGAAACAACCTGGGCGATTATCATCGGATTTTATTCCTTGGTTTTCCACCTCTCTACGTGGACGGGATAGAAACCCATCGAAGTGAGCTCAGTGGATATAGCCCCAGTTGGAATCGACTCCCGAACTAGGGAGCCGGGGAACGAGAACGCGAAGATTGCGTTCCTCAGGGGTGCAAAATGAATGAAATTTGTAATTCCTGTTTTCAAGCAGCCTAGTAACCTAGTAGATGATTAAATTAGAAAATAGTTGCACCTCACTGAACTCAACTCTTCAACGTCATGTTTTCAAAAATTAGAAATTTGGAATATTTCCGAAGATATGTGGGAAAACCCGAATTTTGCGATTTGGATTTTATTCATTCCTGGCTGTATTTGAAGAGATATGTCAAAATAAATTGATAGTTTCCCACATATCTTCGGAAATATTAGGAATTTTTAAGATTTGAAAACGTGACGTTGCAGAGTTCAGTGAGATGCAACTTTTTTCTAATTTAATCATCTCTGTATCTCTTATGTTATATCTTTGTATATCTCTATGATTTCCGGGATCTCTGTCGAGTGCATACTTATCTGGGATACACTGTATATATATATATATATATATATATATATATATATATATATATATATATATATATATATATATATATATATATATATATATATATTATTTTTTTATTTATTGGGATTTTCGGTCAGTGTAAATAAATTTTAATTATTTATTGTTTTATTTACGTTTCGATTCTACAACGAACCATCATCAGAATACTTCTAAAATAAAAATTATTTTTATATAAAAAAAAATACAAACTTACATTTAAAAACCTACCAATATCAATTAAACAATTAATTTTTTGAATTTTTTAAGTAATATGTGTCAATTTGTATAAAATTTTTAAATGACATATTTGACTTTTGACATATTTTTTGTTTTTTATTATAACCTAATTGTTTTGAATTTTTTATGTGGAATGATATTAGATGCAAAAATTTAAAAAATTATGAAAATTTATTATTTACTAATGTTATTATATATACAACTTAAATTATCTGTATCATTTTTGAAATTAATGGCATTATTTGTTTTTTTTATATTTTTATATTAAATCATTTCTTTTATATTTCTTTTTTTATATTGTTTTTCTAAATCTAAGATTTTTATGTTGTTAAAATTCTGATGATGGTTCGTTGTAGAATCGAAACGTAAATAAAACAATAAATACTTAAAATTTATTTACACTGACCGAAAATCCCAATAAATAAAAAAATAATAATAATATTAAACGGTCACGAAAATATATATATATATATATATATATATATATATATATATATATATATATATATATATATATATATATATATATATATATATATATCTGAACCAACTGAATATTGAAAACCATAGAGCTTAATATCAACAATTTGCCGGTGCCGGTTGAAAACTTAATAAGAAAAAAATAATAATAAGGATTAAATTTTATATAGTTAAAAAGAAAATGGGTGTTCCTGTTGCTAATTTGATTAAGAAAATATTATGTAAAGGATCATATATTTTGGGATGAAAATACAAGGAATTACGTATTAATTGTAACGTCTTAAATATTCTCTCTGACATGCCCTGACCGTAATAACTGAATGTACGTAATTTTGAAAATACACATATGTTGTTGCCGATATACGAGGGTAGTTTACGAACTACTGTCTCTAACAAAGTTGCCTTTAACCAACTTGTATTACATTACTAATTCTTTTATTCTGGCCCTATAGCGAATAATTAAAAACATGTGTCGGATTTCAAATCCCAGAAAATGTTGATTTAATATATGACATTTAAATAAATTGGATTAATGTGATTATTAGATTAGTTAGATTAATTAGATTAATGTAATCGAAGCCTATATTAAAGTTAATTTCATAAACATGTGGCTCTTCAGTAGACAATTCTAAGTTTTTGCGCGTTGCTTTACTTTGATTCAGCACCAAAAGTACAAAGTATGAAATGGCGACAGCTGTTCTGATCTTTGGATATAAATACTAACAGGAACAAGTTTTCCGGATCTTTAAGCATCTATAAATTGGGACGGAAACGGTCATATTGAAGCACCAAAGATCACTCATAGCTTTGGAATTTTAGTAGTAAGTGTCAACAATTTAGAAGTTTAATAGTAGATTTGTTTGCTTAATTTTTTTAGTTTGCTTTAATTTGCTTTAATCAATAATACGTGCCGAATAAGTGTACTGGAATTATCTTTTTGTGTGTTCTACTGTAAATACATATTAATACTAAATTGACAATAAAAACAATAATATCGGAAGTAAGGCAAACACAAAAATATGGTTAGTTGTGCGTCTTGTGCTTGTTCCCTGACACGAAAAAACAAAAATTCAGGAGTAACATTACATAGGTAAGCGCTTTTAATACTAAATTTGTCAATTATTTAGGAATAAAAACATATTTTGTTTGAATGAAATTTTAAGGTTAAAAAGTCAACAAATTGCCTGCTATGCATAGGCACAGTCAAATTGATATTAGGTAAAATAATATAATTATAATGTTATTCAAAGTAGTGATTAGCTTTTTTCAGAACTCTTAATTTTTAACGTTGTTCTAAAATGTTTAATTTTCTGAGATACTGGACCTTAGAAATTAAAAAAAAAGAAAATTAAAGAAAAAAAAAAGGAAAAAGAAAAAAAAGAAGAAAAAAAGAAAGTGTCATTAAAATTTTTAAAATATTTTATTGGAAAAAACATTTTCGAAAATATGATATCATATTACTCCATTAGAATATCAAAATTTTACTAATAAAATCTGTTTGTATTTGTTACCTCACTATAAGAATTAATTATATTTGTAAAAACGCTGTAGTAGATGAAAGAATTCGTAGTATGCATACAAAGTTACTAACTAAATACAGAAAGGATATATGTATTTTAATATTAAATAATCTAGTGAATATTACGGCTTTTTTTTTCATTTATAAATATGTATACCTAATATAAATATGAACAAACTCGGTGCAAGATGCAATTGATTACCTAACCAATTTTTAGAATTAATATGACTTTATGACAGGAGATTCCAATTTCTTAATAACTTTTTGTCGTATTAGTCACATAAAAGACACTTTACTCTGAAAAAAAAACAGATTTTTCAAATTAATTTAAATTTTTACATTTTCTCAGGACAAAAATCATTATCATCAGCTGATTATATTACTTCTCTTCTAAAACTATTTCAATTCTAAAAACTATTCAAAGATTTCTATTATTATATTAAATTAAAAAAGTATTATATTAAATTAAAAAATTATATTAAAACTATTTCTAATACTGTTCAATACAGTAACTATAATTATACAATAATTTATTATTTTAAACAACTGTAAGCTATTATCAGTTTCTTGATTTTATTCATACTCTCCTACCCCTGCTCAACCAGATTCAGCAGTCGGCCATATGCAATTACCATTCTGGTCCCATCTAGTAGGTGGCACCTACAGAATCATATATTCATTCCTGTAGTTTTATATTCAAAGTCAAAAATTTTACTTTTTCTGCGATAAAATAATGTAGGCAATTTATTGAAAGTTGTTCTTTATGTTGATGATTTATTAAGGAGAAACAGTAATCCTTAATTGAACTCGATACGTAACCTTTAAAAAAAAACGAAAATTTAACCATCATCATGAAAAGTAAAAAAAAAAAGAAATAAGTAATAAACTTATTTTCATTTAAATGGGTTATTTAATAAACAAAATTGTTAATTTTTTGCATTATACCTGAAATCACAATTTAAATCATCACTCAAATAATATTATGTTCCGCACTTAAGCATTGAAAGTTTTTAGATCCTCCTCGTATCCCTTGTTTTTCGAAACAGCTTAAACGGTGAAAGTTATTACACAAAAATTAAGAAGAATAAGTTGATTTAAAAATGATTATAATTCAGCTTTAACACTTGCTTTGCTATTTTCACGTAACACTCTTTAATAAGATACAAATAAATATTATTTATTAATTGGATTATCTTTAGTTATATATTTTTAAATGATAAACAATAAAAAGAATTTCGTCGGTTTATTTTGCATAACAAAGTTCACTAAATTGAATGTCATTCTGGTATATTTGGTTTAAGAGTTTAAATTCAGATCTGATCTCAAGATTGAAGATACCTCATACCTGAAGCAAATTCAGAATAAATCGGAGTTAGAGTGCTGGTGATTTTTTTACATGATATTTGTGTCAGTTTGGTATTTGTGACAGTTTGATATGTGACAGTTTGATATTTGTGAGAGTTTCATTATATTTATGACAGTTTGGTGCTAGTTTTATTACGGATAAATACACACAAAAAGAACGCAGTCAAATTGTTCAAATTTACATTACAAATGTTTACAAAAAACAAAAAAAGCATACAAAATATTACAAAAAAATCAATTATTGCAGCATAAGCTTAGACAAAAATATCCTAATCATGCGACGCTTCATATAACGACAATTTATGGATTCAACATAAGCCTTGTTCTTCAAATAATCCCACAAATAGAAATCAGATGTCGATAAAAGTTGGCTATCAGGATTTCTCGAACAGTTGGCAAACAGTTTCATTAAACCAATATTAAAACTTTTGTTTATTAGACATATACAAATTGTAATTAAGGTTTTCGTTCAAAAGCGAAAATTAACAATAAAATATGCGCTTAAGGAAACCTTGTTCACTCAATGTACACCACCCAGATCTTATTTTGAGCTCCCACAATAATCATTTTCAGTCTTCGAAATAATTCTTACAATGGACTTTTGGTATTTCCTTTAACCCTCCGTCGGTCGAAATCTTTTGGAGCCTTCGTTTGGTCGCAATATGCCAAAAAACTGACTTTCTTTAGGATCTGGATTAAGGGATTAATAAAAAAATTTTGGCCCTCCACCAAAAATGGTTGATTCAAAATTTGGACTGAATGGTGACCTCAACATTAAAAAAAAAACACCAAAACCACATAGGCACTTCAGTCTGATTCTGGTGAGTTCAGTTCACCTCAGATTCGCTGAATTCAGACTCCTCGGAAAAAATTGGAAGGATGGCAACTTTGCACTCATTGCAGAC
Source organism: Cosmopolites sordidus (assembly GCA_031761425.1). Lineage (NCBI taxonomy): Eukaryota > Metazoa > Arthropoda > Insecta > Coleoptera > Curculionidae > Cosmopolites > Cosmopolites sordidus. The sequence goes on along the minus strand of JARFXV010001770.1, from coordinate 49,536 downwards.
GTCGTTTGCATGTTTCTTGCCGATCGGCTTGACACAACGTAGACATCTCGATACGGTAAGCCTCCTCAAACCAATTTCAGTCGTGCGGGGGATGCACCTACGCCTCTTGAAGGATGGTACATCCTTATTATCATTACCAAAACTCATCGTGGGGTTGAACTTCCTCAGGCAGATTTGGAGACTGGAAAGGACCTCATGCATCTTCTGGCGCATTTTCTGCAGCTCTGAAGAGTAAGCTCATGGGCCAACTTTTTGAGAAACACCCTCCTGCACAATGGCTCAAGATCATTGTCGAGATGGACGATGGGGGAGTTGATCCCAGCTACATTTATCATCGTATAAAAAATTACCATTGGCCATCGTTTGTTGTTTCGGCATACAACATAAGTTGAGCACATTTGGTCTGCAATATCCACTCCACCTTATATGGAATTGTAGAACGTTATGGTCTCTGGCTTCATTTCCTCTCCAGATGAAGGATCAATAGAGTCGTCATTATGAAGGAAAGAAACAGGGATCACATTTTTTCGTACTCTTGGAATGTACGAGACGAGAGTTTTCCCATCGTTAAACACTAACATACTGTCGTACTGTTTCCTTCCTTTCACATTCACAAACGGTGGTGGGAACTCTCTCTTATTTTTCCTTACTGTGCCAACGTAGGTGAGTTTATGCTTTTTGAGTTCATCAACAAGCGCAGAGTCGGCAAACTAATTGTCTGCTGTGATATTTCGCCCACTTCCCAATAAGGGCTGAACCATTTTTTGACGACAGATTTTTTTTGTAGCTCACTTTGAAAGGACCTTCAGGCTCGGCATACACTAAGTTGCCTAAGTGAGCCAGCATATACTAAGTTGTACGTGTAGTTCATCTTTGCATCCACAAGGGCGAACAATTTTATTCCATATTTGTTGGGTTTTGAGTAAAAGAACTGGCAGAAAGGGCATCGTCCTCTGAAACCTGGGAGCATTTCATCGATTGTGACGGTACCTCCCACAAAATTGTTTTTTTGACAATTCTCGACAAATAGTTCAAAGATTTCACAAATATGACAGAGTCTGTCATACTGTTTTGTTTGGTTTCGTGAATTGCAATCGTCGAAACGAAGACACCTGATCGTCTGACGGTCTTAGGCTCATCACGAGGCCAAACTTTTCAATTCCATCATTTTCTGGACCCCACAGTTCCTCCAAACTTTGATAGTTTCCTTTATAAGCCACTGCAAGGTAGAAAACCAATAAATGCCCTCACTTCAGTGCTATCAGTCTGCTATGTCCCTCTCTCGTTTAAAGTCTACCTTGATCCTCTCGACATATTAATTTCTGTATTTCACTATAATTTCAATTCCAACACTCTATGCTTACCCTTATTTAGTGGCTTCCTGGTCCATTTCGTCTTCTTATCCTTCCCTAATGCGAATGGTCCTTCTTCTTCTTCAGTATCACAAGCCTCTTCATCAGTAGAATAGTCAGTATACTCCTAGTCAGTAGCCGTATCGTCTTTTTTTTGTTCAACCCCATTTTCTGACGCTTATCATCGCTTAACATCGCTTTATTCACCCAAATTTTCTATTTGCACTGGATCATCACCTGCCAAAAGATTTCTTAACTCCTCGACATCCATTTCGTTATTCAAATCGAAACCCTTGCTCGCCATGTTATCCAAAAATCTAAAACAAAGGACAAATTAAGTAAATTAATTTAGCCATAACGGAATGTGCGAATTACGCATGCCTCATGATACACCCTTGCTTCCTATAAATTCGACTAAATAATCTCACAAACTGGTGAAATATAACTAACAGAGATGAATGCAAAACAAAAACAAATTAAAATACGAACTTCAGAAAATGACGTATTCAGTCACAATGTGCTTTTTGGGCCACGTGCTCTAGCTCTGGTCCCTGTGATGACGGAGCGATTACTGCGGTGGGAGGTAGGAGAAACTTCCCCGTGCCAGGGCGCCTCCCATTACTTTTGAATAGGGGAGTGGCACGAAAAGCAATAAGTGTGCGTTTTTTGCACAAGTGCGTATGGGTTAAAGCGGCCAGCGAACTTTCTTGATGGCTTCTATGGACACAAAACGATACCCACGAAGTGGTTTCTTCACTCAGATGCCATATCTGATCAATATGGTAGGTACTTGTAGAACTTGGTATTTCATTGATTTTTAGCGCAAAATTCACAAATAGTTATTACGATGTGCGATGGTGCATTATCATAATGCAAGAACTATAAATTATCTTACCAAAAATATTCCAGTAAATCTAAAATATCTCTAATATTTAATCGGTAATCATTAGTTGACGTGGAAGGTCTTCCTAAACGAATTTTATCTTCAACTGCTTCTCTACCATCAATTAAGTCCTTATACCACTTGTAAACATTTTTTTACTTAACTTCAACGCCATAACACTTTCTTAACATTTTAACATGCATCCAAATAAGAAATGTCATTTTAGATAAAAGTTTTACAAATTGTTGACAAAAAGCTTTAATAATTACAAAAAACGTTAAAATTTCTAGTTTAACAGGCGAAATTATATGAAACTTCTACCAACAAGGAAAGTTATTTTAACTTACCTTAATCATAGATAGGTAGGTTTTTGATCATAGTAATATATGCAGTATAACATGGCACAACTGAATTTCATATATTAAAATGTTACTCGTAATTGTTTTAGAACATCATATTTTTTAAATGCACTCACATTGCCCTACTTAACTCTACGATAAGTGTTTAAAAAAATATCTATAGCGAGTTCCATCATTATATTGACTCACAAAGAGTTTATTAAAACAATGTAATTAAAGCAGTAAATAAAATACTTCTATTTCTAGTTTAACTAGTATTCGGGCATTCGGACATTCTTCGGGCAGACAATGCCTGAATCTCTCAATATCTAATGAATTACAGATCTCTCAACATTTAACTTTCATTGGGTTGATCATTTGCTTTTGACATTGTATTTTTCCCGTCATATTAAATTAGTATAAAAATCACATTAGTGCTACTATCTAGTCTCTTTTAAACTCTACATACTCTCTCATGAACCCATAACGTATTGACATTATATCAAATAAATATCGAGAATTGTTCAATCAAGGACAAAATATTGGATTAATCATCCAAATTTATTTTACCTGCATTTTCCGGTATAACCTTCAACTCCTTCGGCGAATTTTGTTTTACAGTTTCAATGGATTCAAAATACATTCCATTAACGCCCAAATAATATATTTCATTAACTACTAGCTGTTACCCGCCCGCTTAGCTATTTGACAATATGTTTCTATAAATTTCACGAAAACAAAATTGCGAGGGCTTCACAACGAAACAATCCCAAATTTTTAATTTCGCAGTATATTTATGTTTTACGACCCCTTGGGTGATTTTTATGAACCCTCCTCCTCAGCGAAGATCTACGATGCATGAGAAGCATTCCAGTCAAATTTCAAGTCTGTAGAACTTAAATTTCAAAAACGGGCTTATATTTATCTTTTACACCCTTGCAACCCCTTTTAAAATTTGATTTTATGAACCCTTTTCATTCCTGCCAAATTTTAAGTTTGTTGGCCTTATAGTTTTGGAAACATCGCGAAAAGTAAGTGGTAATATATATATATATATATATATATATATATATATATATATATATATATATATATATATATATATATATATATATATATATATATATATATATATATATATATATATATATATATATATATATATATATATATATATATATATATGTATATATATGTATACTTCGTTTAAAATCTAAAGAAAATTCCTGCCAAGTTTCAAATCTGTAAAACCTATAGTTTAAAACGGGTTTATCTGTCTATTTTACGCCCCGCCACCCGTTTTGGGAGCGGATTTAGTTTGAGAGCGAAAAGTAAGTGGTATATATATATATATATATATATATATATATATATATATATATATATATATATATATATATATATATATATATATATATATATATATATATATATATATATATATATATATATATATATATATATATATATATATGTATATATATGTATACTTCGTTTAAAATCTAAAGAAAATTCCTGCCAAGTTTCAAATCTGTAAAACCTATAGTTTAAAACGGGTTTATCTGTCTATTTTACGCCCCGCCACCCGTTTTGGGAGCGGATTTATCGTATAACCCGTCTTTATTGAATATCTGTGAAGTATAAAGAATATTTCTGTCACGTTTCAAGTTTGTAGGGCCCTTTAGGAATTTACACCTTTAGGAATGGATTTTCGAAAATTCAATTTGTAGTAGATTTTTGTGTATTATAAGAAACATGTCTGCCAATTTTCAAGTCTGTAGGGAATTTTTTGCATTTAACACCACCGCAACCCCTCTTTGGAGTCGACTTTCGCAAAACCCCTTCTTAGCTGATCTCTACGTAGCAAAAGAAACATGCCTGCCAAATTTCAAGTTTGTAGGTCTTATAGTTTCGGAGATTTCGTGATGAGTCAGTGATTCAATGGTATTATATATATATATATATATATATATATATATATATATATATATATATATATATATACATATATATCATCATCATCATCATCATCATCATCATCAGCCCGTGTCGATCCACCGCAGGATGAAGGCCTCTTCTACATGTTTCCAACTTTCACGGTCCTGGGCTTTCATCTGCCACTCGGGTTCAATATACTTAACGAGTCATCAATCCATCGTGCTTTTGGTCTTCTTCGATGACGTTTGCAATCAAGCGGTATCCATTCCAGGATTGCCTTGGTGCATCTGTCGTCCCATCGCCTCGCTATATGGCCTACCCATCTCCATTTCAATAGCTTTACTCTTCCAATAATGTCACACACTTTTGTTTGTTTCATGATCCATGCGCAGAACTTTCTGTCTCGTCTTGTAATGGCAAGCATACATCTTTCCATTCCCCTCTGTGCTACCCGAAGTTTTTGAATTGATTGCGATGTGAGTGTCCAGGTCTTACTTTCGTACGTCATAACGGGTAGAACGTACTGATCGAAGACTTTTCTTTTCAGGCAAAGTGGGAGTCTGCTCTTAAACACTGTGTCGAGCCTACCAAATGCCTGCCAGCCACATTTAACACGCCGTTTCACCTCCTGGGCGGTATTCCCCTCCGTTAAAATCCTCTGCCCAAGATATATAAAGCTGTCCACAATCGCCAAATCCCTTCCTAAAACTGAAATTCTTCTGTCCTGAGCGAAATTATTAAACATAATTTGGCTCTTTTTCAGGGTTATTTTCAAGCCTCTTCTTTGGGTCTTGTGAAATGAGAACGCTATCATCTGCAAATCTAAGATGATTTAAGTTTGTACCATTGATCTTTACACCATCCTGTTCCCAATTCAATTTACGGAATACTTCTTTGCGTCACCCTGCCGTACACCTCGTTCTATCTTAATTCCCACTTCAAGATCATCAAGGTGAATTGTGACTATAGCTCCATATATATTATATATAAATTTTCCACTCAGAAATAAATTCCGAATAGACAACACCATAACAGGACCGTCATTTTTGAGCGGCTTTGACGTGTTTTTTCGATTTCAGTTATTTATTACATTATATACAAGTGCCATTTCGAAGTTTGTTAGCTGGGTTGTACACCAAAATTATAGCCCTAGGTTTATATTAAAGTGGCACGAACGAATTCGTAAGACATGTACAGATTTTAAACCAACTCTCTTACCCTTGAATTTCGATTTTCCTTCACCATTTTCACTTTATTGCAGTCGAACACCTTCAACCGAAACGAAGAACGCCTTTAACAACTTATCAGCATTTTTTGAATGCTTTGTATTACCTTCCATAAAACTGATTGAGCACTGAAAGCTTTCTTTTACATTGTCAACTATTCAGCCCGTGACATTTCGTTTGCAACAGAAAAATTCTTTGTTCAATAATTTCATCCGATTCAAAATCGCAAAATCAAGTATGCTGCTTGAAATCAAATAACCTAATGAACTGTTGTAGGCAAACAGGTCGAGAGATGGTGCCAAATCTCTATCGAACAATTAGGTACATTGGTACCAATTTAATGTTGTAAGTTTTAAACATTAACATCTATCAAATGTTAGATTTTATTCATTACATTCCTTCATTTGTCTCCAACAATGTATTCAGAAATAAATCCAGTTATTACATAGTTGCATCATATTGTAAACATAATTTGAATGTTTGCAGAATCTTTCAGAAAAAAAGTATACAGTTTATATCCAGTTTACTTGCTGCATTATTAATGTAATCAAATCAACTTTCAAAAATTGCATTGACAAAAAACCGCTCAAATATTTCTTATTTGCATAACCGATTGTTCATTCCAAAAAAGTAGACCTGTTTTGCAGTATGATAATAACATATACCAAGGTTAAGAACAAGATTAGTGTTAAAAACACAGGTTGGGTTGATTGCATTAAAAAAATTTCAAATTCTCTTTTCATGTTTTTTTAACGTGCATAATAGATGCAATTACTCAGGTCAACAAATTTAATTTTTTTTTATGAACATTGATAAAAATAGGTATATATAAAGTATTTTGTAGTCCTAAATCCGAAAATCATAAACTAATTACTGTAACACATACAGTTTATTTGTTACAGGTGGTCGGTGGTGGGGAGAAACAAGGAGACGACATATTTTTACTATCAAATATTTATTTAATATAAACATGTAAAACGTGTTAAATATATACAAAAAAATTACTGAGGATTATGTGAATAAAAAATATATTACATAAGATTTTATACAGCGATAAAAACTTCTCACTTCTCACTTTTTCCTTTTGTGTTCTGTAGCATCATCTCTTTTAAAACTATACCAGTCACCCAACAAAGATGGGTTACAGCGTCCCTAGTATCTTGCTTCAATATTATAATAAAACATAATATCTATGTTATTTAATATAAACATGTAAAACGTGTTAAATATATACAAAAAAATTACTGAGGATTATGTGAATAAAAAATATATTACATAAGATTTTATACAGCGATAAAAACTTCTCACTTCTCACTTTTTCCTTTTGTGTTCTGTAGCATCATCTCTTTTAAAACTATACCAGTCACCCAACAAAGATGGGTTACAGCGTCCCTAGTATCTTGCTTCAAAATTATAATAAAACATAATATCTATATTATACTTGTACATTTTGAATCAAATTTTAACATCTAGAATTTTTACATCAGAAAACAACATATCTAATTAATTGATAGATTTCCATGCTCAATCTCCACCCTATTAGGAATTATAGAGATTTCGATGCTCGAACATCAGATTTTATTTGAGAATACGAATTCGACATTCGACCTCCTCCACGACTTTTCAAACTTTATTGCACCCGATAAAGCATACTTTCTTTTCAAACTCACCCACCCCCCTTATCCGAAAATTTTTGCGCAGAAAAGGTCTGCTAGTACGGATCCCTCTCAACATACCTTTTCTGTGCTACTCATCTTCATGGAGTGTCCAATCTTCCCTACATGATTAACTTCTTTAGGGTTTAGATCTTGTTTCAAAGATCTGAACCTCCTACTCCCTCAATTCTCTTTTATTCATTTATGCAATATTTATGCCTCTGTGCATATGAAGATTAATTCAGTCCATTATTTTAAACTAGTACAGTCTATTTTTTATGTTTATATACAATTCATCAGTAACCTATTTTACTTCTACACCTACCTCTATTTATATGCTTTCTGCACTTCTATTTCAACATTCTATTTGTTTCGAGTAGGAAAACTTCCATAATGCCTAACGTGAGACGATCATCGTTGATATACAGATGCATATACTGATACAGACTACCATCAAAAAATGTTACCGATTTTTTACTTTCTATATCAGGACAGTATTTTCATTTCTGTAAGATTGTGACTATGGTAGCATATCAAGCAGGTTTAATAGGACGTTGAAGAGTTTTGGTCTTAAGCAGCACATTTATTAGTTTACTGGCACAACCGAGAAAAATGGGGCACTAATAGACTTAGTTATAACAATTTAGTTAAAAATTATAAAAAATACTGTAAGATTGCATATTTTGGTCCAATTTTAGAACAAATAGGTCGCTCTTTGAGGAAACATAATTTGCAAATAGTGATTATCACCCCCCAGTCAATCAGTAAATTACTTTTTAATTCCAAAGATGAAACAACACCAAATAAAAAATCTGGAGTTTATATGTTAAGTTGCAATGAGTACAGTAGTTGCTGTATAGGACAAACGGGCCGAGACCCGTCTAGACAGTTATTAAACGACTGATCTCCGAAATTCCCCACAATTTAAAATATTGTAAAAAATTAACTCCAATGAAACAGTAAAATTAGATACATAGGCTAAACAGCGGTAATATCTTAGTTTTAAAATAGTGTTTGATAATGTAACATTGTTTTACGAAACTATACTCACACAAAGTTAATCAATAAAAGTGATAGACAACAAAGTAAAAAATTGTTTTATTCGGTTTAAAAATTAACTATCACAAAATAACTGACAAATCAATCAATAATCTTTATTATCATTTATTCCATATGTTTCCGCATAAATTTGGTTTGTTTTCTAACAAAAAAAAGGAACTTTATTAGTTTAGGAATTATAGTCATTTAATGTCAATAATGAAAAAACATACATTTTCACAATATAACCCGTTTTCACTTTTACAGTAATTTTACGCACTAATTATAAATAGCACACACCAATTACAGCAATTTTTCACACTATAATGATTCACTTCGTCTGAAATGAATGAATTAACACATTAAACATATGATTTATTGTTTTATTATATTAAATGCTTAAAATGTCCACCATCCCATTCCTCGTAAACGAAGTTTCGTGGATTAATAAAATATCGTAGGCAAAATGTGGATTCCCTTTTGGCAAATAAATAATTCCCAATAATTTTGCCTGTGTGAAAAATCAGTGGATAAGACTGCTTGTACCCTTTGTACATGAGGGGATAGAGTAATTGTTCTTATATATATATATATATATATATATATATATATATATATATATATATATATATATATATATATATATATGTATATATATATATATATATATATATATATATATATATATATATATATATATATATATATATATATATATATATATATATATATATCCCCTTTGTGGATCAGACCTTGGCGTGGTAAAGGGGCTTCCGTAAGCCAATGAAGCTTTGAGCTATGCCGTCTGGGGTGTATGCTCCTGAAAGGGCAACCCATGGCGGACAGGTCGAACCAGAGACTTCAGACTAACTTGATCCAAAATCTGCCAACCCGCATTGGACCAGCATGGTAGATTAAGGTCCAACCCCCCCCCCCCCCCCCTTGGCAGCGGGAAAACCTGCCCCAAGGCAGAGGGTGCTAAGAATCACCGGGTTAGATCAGGCTGCCATTGAACTTTGGACATTGTAACTCTAAAGATTCGGACAATGAAAACGGATGAACGACTGCAAGAACTGTTGATCGAGCTTGACAATATACATTGGGATGTTGTAGGGCTTTGTGAAACACGAAAAAAAGACGAAGAGCTAATCAAACTGAAAACTGGTCACGTACTCTACACTCGGGGTACGGAGAATGGGTGATGTGGTGGAATTGGATTCCTCATTAACCAAAAGTTGAAGGATAGTGTCGTAAAATTTGAATGTATATCTGTCCGACTAGCTCAATGCGTCATTCAGTTGAATAAAAAGTTTAAACTTCAAATCGTCCAAGCTTATACACCAACTATAAGCCATGGCGATGAGGAAATTGAGGTATTTTATGATGATGTGGCCCAGCTTCTAGACAGCGAGAAATGCAGGTACAAAATCCTGATGGGTGATTTTAATGCTAGAATTGGAGAAACAAGAACTAGTGAAACTACAATTAGCCCAGATGGAAATGGCGAGCGGGACAATAGAGGTGACAGATTGGTTGATTTTGCTGAAGGACAAAAATTGTACATTATGAACTCGTTCTATAAGAAAAAAATCAGCATAAAATGGACATGGAAAAGTCCATCTGGTCTCACAAGTGAAATTGACTACATCATGACAAATGATAAAACAATATTTTATAATTGTAATGTCCTTAACCGTTTTAATGTTGGAAGTGACCATAGAATAGTACGAGCAAAGGTTAAGATAAACTGTCGAAGAGAACGTACACGAATGGTAAGATCGAGGAAGGGTAAAGTGAATACTGAAAAGCTGCTGCAGAGGGGCAACGATTTTGAGATTGCTTTGTCGAACCGCTTTGCTGTGTTGCAAGATCCAGAAGAGATGTAAATAACAGATCAGTCGATAGATCTGCGATAGCACCAGCAGAAAAAAGTTTCAGTCAAAAATCTCCAATGAGACCATCGATTTAATGAAGAAACAGAGGACAATGAAGAATGCAGACAGTTTTTTTGACAGGATCGAGTACGTTGAGCTTTGCAAAACTATAAGAAAACGTATTCGAGAGGAAATGCGTCGGTTCATCCTGCAGCTAGTACAAAAAACACTAGAAGAAAACTAAGGAATAAACAAAGCCAAACATAAGCTGATAAATAAAAGGACACAAATGTTTGCCATAATACGTGAGGATGGCACAGTGTGTAGGGAGCGTACGGAAATGTTAGAGATTATCAGAAGATTTTATTCAAAGTTATATGAAAATCAGAACCAGTTAAAGACAGCAATGCCCACGGAAGAGCAAATGCCAGATATCTTGTTGGAAGAAGTGACAAATGCCATAGAAGCGATGAAGAGTGGAAAGACTCCAGGAAAGGACAATCTAACGGTTGAAATGTTGAAGGCTGGTGGTCGAACTCTACATAAAATACTGGCAAAATTGTACTCCAAATGCCTCAAAGATAAAAAAATACCCAGTCTATGGAAACATGCTGAAGTGATCCTTCTTCATAAGAAAGGAATACAGGAAGATTTAAAAAACTACCGCCCAATAAGCCCCCTATCAGTTATGTACAAGGTTTACACCAATATAATATCTAAAAGAATATTAAGAACACTGAATGACGCACAACCAAGAGAGCAGGCAGGATTCAGAAGTGGATTTAGTACAATGGACCATATTCAGGTTGTCCAACAGACCATAGAACGCACAATGAATACACCATGCCACTGTGCTTGGCTTTTATTGACTATGAAAAGGCATTTGATTCAGTATCAACGCAGACCATAATGGATGCATTGCTTAACCAAGTATAAGGTAGCTACAGCTACAGTTCACATGGATGATTTGGAAGTTAAAAACAACCTAGAACGTGGTGTACGGCAGGGTGACTCAATATCATCTGTTCTTTTCTCAGCCTGTCTTGAAGAGGTATTTCATAATCTGGATTGGGAACAGCAGGGAATAAAAATCAGTGGTGCATGTCTACGCCATCTTAGATTCGTGGATGATATCGTTCTCCTTTCAGAAGACCCAGATGAGCTACAAGAACACATACGAGAGGTGCAAAGTGCGGGAGAACCATTTGGTTTGAAAATAAACCTAAAAAAGAGTCAGGTTATGTTTCACAAATTTGCTGTCAACAGAAGAATTTCTATTTTAGGAAGTGATTTAGAGGTTGTGGACCACTACATATATCTTGGGCAAAGGATTGCAATGGAGGGTGATACCACCCGGGAGGTGGAATGGCGTGTTAAGTTTGGCTGTCAGGGATTTGGCCGGCTCAATATAGTATTTAAGAGCAAACTCCCAGTGTGTCTGAAGAGAAAGGTTTTTAATCAGTGCGTGCTGCCTGTTTTGACATATGGAAGTAAAACATGGACACTCACATCACAATCATTTCGAAAGCTTCGGGTTGCACAGAGGAGAGTGGAAAGGTGTATGCTTGGCATTACAATGCGAGACAGAAAGACCTGCATATGGATCAGAGAACAAACGAAGGTATGTGATATCATTGGAAGGGCGAAATAATTGAAATGGAAGTGGGCTGGTCATATAGCGAGACGATGGGACGACAGATGGACCAAAGTAATTCTGGAATGGATTCCGCTTGATCATAAACGTCCGCGAAGAAGGCCGAAAACACGATGGACGGATGACATCATCGAGTATATTGGACCCGAATGGCAGAGAAAAGCTCAGGACCGTGCGAATTGGAAGCAGGCTGAGGACTTCATCCTGCAGTGGATTGACAATGGCTGAATGATGATGAACAAGAACTTCAGATCTATTTCTCGACTTTAGGACCCATTTCTGGCTGCCGCCCAGATTCTTAGAATTTTCGAACCACACCACTCCTATCAAATAGTCTTTAACTAACTTGAGCAAATGTTTGCCGAACTGGAAGCGGCCTTTGTGGTTATGGTTGCTCCTAAATCAGAAGCATATACTGATAATTACGTTAAGATTAAATATTTGGTTGTAAATGAAACTTAAATGCACCCACTAAACATTAACCACTAATAGCATTCCTTGTCGTGGCGATACTGACATTGCCACATCCATGAGAACTAATCTAAGGCATGATTCTTGATAAAAAAAAAATTGTAACTATATTAATTTTTTTATTTGTAGTTTATTGGTTAAATAATATCCAATTAATGTTTATAAATATTTGCCAAATATGCTTTTCCACTTACTTTTTTTGTTTAAAATGTTAATGCACTGGTTAAAGTTACGAAAGTATTTTTTCTTACAGCTTGTATATACAGGGTGTTCTCAAAGTTCATTTATTTTAACAGGTTGTAGAACTCGTAAAAAAAGGTAATTTTACCAAAAATCATTTATATAAAAGTTTCAAAAGTCGCAAAGTTATTAACAGTTACAAACTTTTACAAAAAGACCTGACTTTTTGATATTCACGACCATTGCATTGTAAACACATAAAAAATGTGTTTAATTCTGGTACTGCGAACGACTCGTTTTTATATTCTTGTACGATATTTATTTTGAGTACGATGTTCGATTTGACCAGTGGTAATAATTCCTTAATAATGCGTGTTTAATTTTTGGGTACTTTTTGTGATTAAAATGCCAGCCACACGTTTATGGAAACAATGAACTAGTGGATATAATATTAACTTACGGGGAGTGCCAACAAAATGCAGCAACAGCATGTCGATTGTACGCAGAAAGGTTTCTTTTAAGAAATAATCCGGCTCCACGGATGTCTGGAAGGCCTCCTCTGCGCGCAATATGGTAGATTGAGAAATAAATTTTAGAAATTGTCGAAAACGAGCCAACAACGAGCACTAGGTCTATTAGTAGGTCAAGTTGAAGTTGGTCATAGTAAAGTGTGGAAGACTATATGACAAGAACACTTTTATCCTTATTATTATCAACGGGCACAAACGTTACAACCCGAAGATTATTCAGTACAAAAGAAATCAAAATTCTACCAAATTTATTTTGGCTACCGACGACATCACATTTACAAGAAAAGGAGTAAATAATTTCCACAACAATCATGTTTAGGCAGTAGGAAATCCGCATGCTGTGAAATGAACTCATTTTCAGCATAGATTTTAAACGTTTGGGCTGGCGTAGTAAATGTTATGCTTAATAAGCCTTTCTTTCTTCCAGGTCGACTGACAGATGAACATTATTTAGACTTTCTTGAAAACAATCTGCCACAGTTGTTATAAGATGTTCCTTTAAATGTTAGACAGAATATGGGGTTTCTACATGATGGAGCTCCGCCACATTTTAGACGAGAAGTTCACGAACGAGAACTGGGGACCAGCCCCCACCCATCCCTTTATTGTAGGACACATATTTTGTCTCTTGGTCCTCAGACTCATCTGGGCACTGACATATCCTCTATCGTCAAGAATAAGGAAAACACATTCACAGTCAACAACCCATATCCTCGCCGACCCCCCATCGAATGGCGCATATAAGTAGTGTCAGAATTCCCTGGACTGCGTCCAATGAGACAACAGTAGCTGAGCGTCATACACCAACAGCTGGGCTCTACAATATCATGTTGAATACACAACAACCCGCATCTCCGCTTAAATGAGCACTTTGTTAGTTGCTTGAATGGGGACAAGTCCCCACCCATCCCTCCGTTGGAGCAACACGTAAAGGATGAAACATGTGCCCTCCAATGGAGGGATGGATGGGGGATCGTCACCAGGCACTTTTTTCGTTGCTTGCGGGTAGTTCCGATGGAGGGATGGGTTGGGGCTCGATAACAACAAATAAATTAACGAACATTGTAAAAACATGTATTTTGATTTTTTAATTAAGAATCATACCCAACATCAACCCTGAAGGATATGCAACATCGCAATATTGCAACGACAAAAAGTGCGACAAAAATTATTTCTTTGTTTTAGTAGGTGCATTTAAGTTCGATTGATAACCCAAAAATATATTCTATGTGAATATCACGACATGCTTCTAAATTACGGGGAACCTCTCTCAAATTCGGAAGAAACTAAGCGTATTTACGAGCAACGATCCCCAAAAGGCCGCTTTGAAATCAGCAAGCAAACAATTCATCAAAGATTTTTGGATACGAGTGGTGTGGTTCCAAAGTTTCAAGAATGGGAGCGGCAGCTAGAAATCGGTTCTAAAGTTAAAGAACAGCTGTTACATCTTGTTGAGGATTCTACTAGAGGTACTAGAAGTATTGCTCAACAAGTTTCCTATTGGATTATATATTGAAGTGATTTAAACTTTGATATTAAACGGGAATAACGTATAAGTTTTGGTTCTTTTTGTAACAAAACGAACCAAATTTATGCGGAAACGTATGGAATATATGACTATAAAAATATTAAATTTTGTTTTCAAATAATACCTTAAGAGACCAATGCAACAAAAACTGAATTCCGATATATCGATATAAACAAAGCGAAAATAGACGTCGCTAGGTGCTTAATGTGACGTTGACAAAATTTCTCCTGATTTGGCTAAGATAGCTGCCTTTTGGCAAAAAGGCCGCTATTTCAAAAAATTGCAAAAAATCCTTCACAAAACTGCTACGAATTCTTAGTTAAATTTACGAAAGTACTTTCCCTTCTACCCTGTATATCTTTATTTCAATTAATTAAATGTTCTAGAGATGTGTTTTAATTATGTTCAAAGGGCATGCATAACACAAGTCTTTAAATAACCTGTTTTATTTATGCCATAAAGTATCTTACTAGTGTGAATTAGAACGACTATTGTTGGAATTTGTTAGCATCATCACATTTACTATTAGTGCTAATTTACTAGAAGACACTTGATTGAAAACCAAATTTTGCTATTAGAAGCAAATAACTTTTATGATATTTAACATATTGAATCTTATACAAAAACATATTTTTTAGAAAATGTTATATTATTTTTTCTTTATTTGGGTTTTTCGCCACGATCTAAAACTCAAAAATATTTAAAATATCTGTTCTTACGTAAATAAAGAAAAAAAAATTTTGAGTTTTAGATCGTGGCGAAAAATAAAGAAAAAAATATATGAACACGCCACAATCATATAGACATTACTTAAAAATGTTATACATAGATAATAAAAAATATGACAATATGAAATCAAGAACAAAGATTTTCGAATGATATAAAATATTTTTTTATATTTTATTAATAATTACCTAGGGCAACAAATTTAATTTTTTTTAGGTAATCTTGATGAAAACAAGTGTATATGAAGAATTTTGTAGTCCAATATCCGTAAATGATAAGCTAATTACTGTAACACGTGTAGTTTCTTTGTTACGGGAGGTCGATGGTGGAGAGGTAAAAAAGGAGAAAAAAATGAGAAGGCATATTTTTACAATCCAATATTTATTTAATATAAACATGTAAAACGTGTTAAATCTGTTCAAGACATTACTGAGGATTATGTGAATAAAAATATATTACATGAGATATATCCTACAGCGACAAAAACTTTCACTTTTTCCTCTTGTATTCGATAGCATCATATCTTTTTTAAAACCAGCAGTAATCGCCCAAAATGGATATGTTCCAGCATCCCTGGTATCTTGTTTTCATTGTCCTGATGTCCTAGTAAAACCTCTTTCTTTATTCGTCGCTAACTGCATTCAAATTTTTCGGAAAAAAATCCAAATGGAAATGTAAAAAATGTATTTTCAAGGACATGCGACACCCCAGTATTTCATAGGCTTTCAAGAGTACATCTATAAGGTTTTTATAGTTGTCATTTTGCTTAATGCCGAGAAATAATTTCACTACACTTACGAAACACTTCCAAACTGCCAATTCTTTTTCATATAATTATTCTTGAAAACGGAAATCAGCTAGAAGCTTTCTTATTTCAGGTCTAATAATAGCCTTCTTTTTGTTTTGCATCACTTAATTGAGGAAATATTTCTTTTAGGTAGGTTCTCTCCACACCATAGGAACAGCAAACGGCATAGATTTTTTTTGCGATGCATCCACTGCATTAAATTTACGTGACAACTCACACAGCAAACATGATGAACCCAACTTTTATCTTGATCTCCAATGTGGCACTAAAAATATAAAAGATTCTTTTGACTTCCTCGCATCTTGAGGCTTTAAAATAAATCGTCCGCATATATAACAGAACTTATCCGCTGGATTTTTGCAAAATCGACGACTAGAACTTTCCATTTTATATAAAATCGTTTTGACCGAAAACTTGACTCTACTGCAAACGAGACAGAAACAAACTAAACTATAGAAAACAATAAAACGGCCTTTCACTACACTACGATATTTTCATTACAAACATGGGGTACTTGTAGGTGTATAAATAAAGTAATAAGATTGGCAGCATTGTTCCGATCTGAAACACTGTTGAATATCTCTTTGACGCGAAGGCAGACCTCCATCCCATGCATTTTCAGCACAAGTTTAAACTCCCTAGAGTCACTTAGCGCTTTACTAAAATTCTTTTCGTCAACCTAATTTTTCTAGTGCATCTATGAAATGAGTGACAACAATTTTGAGCAACAGTGCTCTACCTTGGTCATCCACTTTGTGGTTTCTAGCAATTTTCGTGAACGGAATTTTTCTAGTGCGTTCTGAAAGTTCCGAGTCGTTTACAAAAATTCTTGGATTTTTCCACTCCACTCCACTCTCACCACCGTTATAAAAGTCAGAATGAGCAGATCAAAGGTCAAAAGCATGTTGATTTCCTTCAACAGTGGAATGATCCCAATTTTTGGAAACGACCTGACCTGGAACTTTCAGAACGCACTACAAAAATTCTTTTCACGACCAAAATTGCTAGGCACCACAAAGTGCCTGTCCAAGATATTTTTACTATTTTTGCACACGAATTTTGTCATGATATTTGATTATATTTATCTACTCTCTTATAAAAACAATGTTATTTTTTCCAATCACCCTCAGATTTTTTGTGACAGCTACATATTCAATTTCACCTCATATAGGTGTTTATGTTTGAATAACGTCATTTCTGAACTTAGAATAACGTCATTTCTGAACATAGTCAACAAATTTAAATTTATTGATATTAGTTAAGGCTGTAAATGTGCCACCAAAGTGTTTAAATCACCCGGATAGTTTTTGTTATGTATGGAGAATTAACTTTTACCTCTCAGCGTCAAAATTTTACACCATTAGTAACCAAACATTAGTTGGGTTACTTGGGTTACTATCAAGAGATAAATCCTGGGTTCCATATATCTGCTGTGTAACTGACACATATTACATAGTATGTTGATGTTCTGCTAGGTTGGGCTAAGGCATCTAGATATATGCCCTTTGCAGTGCCAATGATTTGGACGAAACCAACTGATTACATAAAGGATTGTTATTTTTGTTTGACTGTTATAAAGGATATCACAATTAAGTCGAAACATCCAGAAGGCAGGAAAATGGGGACCACATCAACTAAGTGACAGACAGATAAAAAAACGAAAAAGTGTGTGCGCAGTTTTGCTTTCTCGGCACGCAAGTATGTATCTCTTTTTTGTATCCGATAATGACTGGAAATGAAAAATGGATATAATATGTGCATTTTGTGAGATCAGAAGGATATCGTGTACCATGAGCTTCCGAAACCAGGTGAAACAGTTAATACCATTCGCTGCCATCAACAAATAATCAATTTGAACCATGCATTGATCAAAAAGTAACTAGAAAAAAGATTTAGAGAACACGTTCCAAAACACTTACCGACGCTTACGCGAAACTATATGTAAGAAACCCTGTATGAGAAAGAGCCAGATTTAACTGCACAAGAGTGAGATAGCATTTTCTACCTACTAGCATTTGCTACTACTATAAGCAATATCCAATATCAGCCTAATGCGTCCCGATACACAAAGTTAGCAAATCAGTGAAGTTAGAAAAAAAAATTTTGCCTACCGTTAGAAAGAGGATAAACCAGAGATTTTTTTAAAGAATTCAAAGAACATGATACCTTTTAGTTTTTTTTATATACAATTTTGCGAGTCCATAAAAAAACTAGATGTCGCTTGCATGTAATTTTGATTTTCATAGAACCCTACAACAGTACACATTGAAATAAAACAATAATTTGGAGGATATACCAATAACTTTTTTTTAATTCAAGTTTCAATGCTGACTTTTGGAATTTTTCAAATGAAGAATTAAATAATTAACATAAAAAAACGTGTGGGCCCGATAATGTTTTATGGAGTATGGAGGCTGAGGAGATAGCAAAAGACTTCTCCTATCGGCCATTTTAATTTGGCAAACCATACACCAAATACCCTGGGTATATATATGTATATATATATATATATATATATATATATATATATATATATATATATATATATATATATATATATATATATATATATATATATATATATACATATCCTTTGTGGATCAGACCTTGACGTGGTAAAGAAGGTTGAGTAGTACAATAAAGCTTTGAGCCATACCGCCTGGAGCGTAAGTTCCTGGGAGGGTCACCCCTGGCGGACAGATCAAGGCGGGAGCCTCAGACTAACATGATCCAAACTCTGCCAACCCGCATTGGACCAGCATGGCAGATAACGGTCCATGCCTTCAACATGACAGTATAACCTCAAACACAGCCCTCATTCTCCGGAGGCCAAGGGGCAACTACTTATGGCAGCGGGAAGATCTGCCCTAAGGCAGAGGGTGCTAAGAATCACCGGGTTAGATCAGGCTGCCATTGGACTTTTGATATTGCT
Organism: Cosmopolites sordidus; assembly: GCA_031761425.1. Lineage (NCBI taxonomy): Eukaryota > Metazoa > Arthropoda > Insecta > Coleoptera > Curculionidae > Cosmopolites > Cosmopolites sordidus. Next base: position 30,403 of record JARFXV010001770.1, on the reverse strand, counting down.
ATGCTTAATATACGGACAATGAAAACGGAAACCCTACTGCAAGAACTGTTAATAGAACTTGATAACATACATTGGGATATTATTGGGCTCTGTGAAACACGAAGAAAGGGCGAAGAATTAATCAAACTAGAACCAACTGGTCACGTACTCTACACCCGAGGTACGGAAAATGGACGATGTGGTGGAATTGGATTCATCATCAATCGAAAGCTAAAAGACAGTGTAGTCAGATTTAAAAGTATATCCAACAGATTAGCCCAATGCGTCATTCAGCTGAATAAAAAGTTTAAGCTTCAAATCGCCCAAGCTTATGGGCCAACTATAAGCCATAGAGATGAGGAAATTGAGGAAAATTATGATGAAGGAGCCCAAGTTTTAGGCAAAGAGAAGTGTGGGTATAAAATCCTGATGGGCGACTTTAATGCCAGAATCAGAAAAGCAAGAATTGGTGAAAATGCGACTGGCCCATATGGAATTGGTGAACGGGGCAATAGAGGTGACAGGCTGGTTAACTTTGCTGAAGGACAAGAACTCTATATTATGAATTCGTTTTACAAAAAAAAGATCAACAGAAAATGGACATGGAAAAGTCAAGTCATCTGGACAACAAGTGAAATTGATTACATCATGTCAAACGATAAAGCAATATTTTGCAATTGTACTGTCCTTAACCATTTTAATGTGGGAAGTGATCACCGAATGTATACGAGCAAAGATTAGGATAAATTGCTGAAAAGAGCGCGAAAGAATGATAAGATCAAAAAGGGGCAACGTGTATTCTGGGAACCTGCTGGAGAGGGTTAGAGATTTTGAAATTGTTTTGTCGAATCGCTTTGCTGTGTTAAAACCCGGAGGAAATTGAAATTACAGACCAATATAAAGAAATCGCCAACAATGTGCTTAAAACGGCGGCTTCAATAGCACCAGAAGATAAATATTTCAAAGAGTCAAAAATTTCCAATGAGACCATTGCTTTAATGAAAAAACGCCGGACAATGAAGAATGCAGACAGTCCTTTTGGCAGGGTCGAGTACGTTGAGCTTTACAAAACTACAAGAAAACGTATTCGAGAGGAAACGCGCCGATTCAACATGCAGCTAGTGCAAAAAACTCTGGAAGGAAATAGGGGAATTAACAAAGCTAAGCAGAAGCTAAGAAAGAAAAGGACACAAATGTTTCGCTTAATGCGTGAGGATGGTACAATGTGCAGGAAACGGACGGAAATGTTAGAGGTTATCCGAAGATTTTATTCAAAGATATATGAGGACCAGAATCAAGCCAGAACAGCAATGCCCACTGAAGAACAAGTGCCTGATATCCTGGTGGAGTAAGTGCCAAAAGCTATAGATTCGATGAAAAATGGCAAAGCTCCAGGAAAGGATAGTATAACTGTGGAGATAAAAAGCTAGTGATCGGACTTTACATAAAACATTGGCAAAATTATACTCAAAGTGTCTCAAACAACAAGAAGTACCCAGCTTATGGAAAAATGCAGAAGTAATTCTTTTACATAAGAAAGGTGCACGGGAAGATTTAAAGAACTACCGTCCAATAAGCCGCCTATCAGTGGTGTACAAAGTTTTCACCAAGATAATATCCAAAAGAATATTAAGAACACTGAATGACGCACAACTAAGAGAGCAGGCAGGATTCAGAAGTGGATTCAATGCTGTAGCAATGGAACACATCCAGGTTCTACAGCAGGTCTTAGAAAGACACAACGAATCCACTATGCCACTGTGCTTGGCTTTTATCGATTATGAAAAAGCATTTCATTCAATCTCAAAGCGGGCCATAATTGATGCATTGCTTAATCAAGTTGTAGATCTACTAGGATTCTACTAGCCTATGTAAATCTACTAGGATTGGTATATGATGAAGCTGCAGCGACAGTCCACCTTGACGATTTTGAGGTTGGAATAAATGTAGAGCGGGGCGTACGGCAGGATGACGCAATATCGCCTTTTCTTTTCTCAGCCTGCCTGGAAGAAGTTTTCCGTAATCTGCATTGGGAACAGAATGGAATAAGGACTAATGGAGCATACCTAAATCATCTTAGATTCGTAGATGATATCGTTCTTCTTTCACAAGACCCAGAGGAGCTGCAAAGACACGTACAAGAGCTGCTAAGGGCTGGGGAACCATTTGGCTTAAAAATAAACCAGAAGAAGAGCCAGGTCATATTCAATCATAGTGTGGGCAAGCTGCCACTTTACCTCAAAAGAAAAGCCTTTGATCAGTGTGTTCTGCCCGTTAAGACTTACGGAAGTGAGGCCTGGACACTTACCTCACAGTCAGTTCAAAAACTTCGAGTAGCACAGAGAGGAATGAAAAGATGTATGCTTGGCATTACTAGACATATATATATATATATATATATATATATATATATATATATATATATATATATATATATATATATATATATAGACAGTTAAAAGGTATTACAGGCTTTTTGAACATTTCTATTTCTAAAGAATATGAAGCCACAACGGCCGTTAATTCAACTTGCTACATAATCGTGTTTAAAAACTTTTTCAAACCTGATCTTCGAAGATGAAGAATGAACAGGAGGGATGTGTACTTTTAACAAGATGGAGCCCCTGCATTCCTTAATAGAACAACTTCTAGCTTTAGCGATATTGCGTGAGCTCCTTGGTCACTCGACATTTCCATGTATAACTTGATGATCACTGAGAGTACATAAAATCATACGTGCATATGGGTAATTCTCACTCACTTGAAGAATTAAGACTGCTATGCATAATCGGAGAAGCATTGGAAAAAATAGAGATAAAATTTCCAGACGGCTCCAAACGGCCATAAAAATAGCTATCACTTGAATGGCATTACTTTTCACATTTATGTATTGAAAATGGTATGTTGCACTGATTATGTTTGTTAATAAATATTTTTTTTTGCAAAAAACTAATGAAGTCATGCTTCCTTCAAAAGCATTCAATTCAAAAGTAGTGATATTCATATGAAGAAATAAGATATCTAATGATAGTTTTTTATGGACAAAATGTAATATATTTTTACTAATTAAAATGTGTTTTTTTTTGGGAATTTTAATTCCTCCGTCTAAAATAACAACGCCCTAACTGAAAATATTTTAACATAAAAGCACACCACAAAATAAGAAAAAAGCATAAAAAATAGTCGAATTTAAATTACTGATGAATTCGCATCCGAAGAAAAAAAAATCCACCAATGATGGCATTGGGTGGACCCCACCATGATCGTGTATAAGAAAGGTCGATGGTCCTTCTAGAGCCAAAGTCGTCGTAGAATCGAATGGTCGTGCCGCGTTTTACTAAACCTAAACAAACCACGAATCGGTAAGTACGATATAACAGTATCTATAAGAATAATAAACTCGTTAAAATGTAAACAAATTTTATTGATATAACGTCATTTTGTCTGGATTAATAATTAGGAAGCTTAGGAATTTATGCAATATACCAAAAAAAATAAGAGTGAAAATATATTTAAAATAAAAAATAATAATTTTGGCACTAAAGATATTTATTATATTTTTATTATTCTTTTATATTTTTAATGACACATTAACTTTTGCAAAAGGCATGAAAATGGAGAAATATAAAATATTCAATAATATTATGAATCTTGTTTTTAAAACCATTCCAACAACAAAATATAGTCAGTGATTTATAAAATATAACAACAAAATTCAACGTAATTTAGAATATTTGTAATAAAATAATTAATTATATATTTTAAATGAATTAGAAAAAAGAAACAAAACGTCCTATGCGTTCAACTGTATACAATATAAAAAACCAACTGTCTATATTACCAAGCTACTTTATTTAAAACTATTTTCAATGTTTCATTATTTGATGCGAAATAATTTTGTTTCATTTTAATCGATTCAATTTCAAATTTTTAACTTTTATAAACAATATAGGAAATAATAATTAAGGTTTAAAGTATTCAATATTACGGCATTTATATAGAAAAGCTGGCTAAAGAAAAAATCGTGTTTTATTTAAATAATTAAAGTGAAATGAAAATGCTCTGATAAAAAAATATTACAAAATTACACGACTGATGAAATATTAAAATATTATTTTTCAATTAATTAGGAATCAGAAAACTAATTTTGAAAAACGTTGTTAAGAAATGATAAGAAAATCAATTATATGAAAAAATGAGACGTAAGGCAAAATGCACACATTATTTATAAAGTTTTTTTTCATTAACGATTAACGATTTTGTCTAGAAACAGTTTTTGAAATTTAGGCACAAATTGCGTTCGCGTAACATAGCATATATACAACATAAACAAGTTTATTTTTCTTCTTTTTATTCCATTATATTAGGCAATTTTGCCTTCTTTTTCATTGATTTATTACGTATAGTAATCACTCCATCTTTTGTTTAGTTAGCCTACACTTCTTCTGCCTAGAAGTAATGCGCAAGGACAAATTACCTATAAATGATATTTAGAGTGCTAGAAAGCTATCTTAACTACTGCCTCTGTTATTCTACTTATGTGATTGTTCCATTCTCTTTTCCTATTCACTGTCTACTCGTTTATATCTTCCACGTTACATTTCCTTCTAGCTTCACCACTTCTAATTCGACCCCTCAGCATATTTTCAATAATTTTTCTTAATATTCTCATCTGTCGTTTCCAAGAGCCTTGTGTCTCAGATGTGTCAGGTCTTATTTCTGACGTGTATATTATTTCTGGTCATATGGCAGTTTTACCACTGTCCTCATTTCCGTTCTACTTTGTTTATTTTTCCAGATTGAATAGACATCCAGCTACTTTATTAGCTTTCTGAATTTGGTCTTTAACTTCTATTTCTACATCTCCGCAAATGGCTGACAGAATGTCTAAGTATTACATTTTCATAATTTGTTTTATACTTGTGCCGTCAGTTTTAATCTTACATCTATATATTCTTTGAATTAATTGCATTAATGGCTTAGTTTTTTGAGCTGCTATAATCACATTAAACTTTTTGCTGTTGTGGTAAATATGGTTTTGTTTATATGCTGTTGTGGTTATATGCTGTTGTGGTCTTCTTCAATTTTTGATTTTATAGTTTCCCATTTTGCCTCATTGAAATTCTTTATGATAATAATAAAGGCTTCAAGGCATTTCCACACTTGTTCTTATGTGTACTTGATCTGTGTTAAACATGTCTATAAAACATAATTTAAATTTCACAAAAATATAGACATTTTCGATAACAGCATCCAATTAGAAATTGTGCTTTGCGCGAAATTCCTAGTTCGGAATTACTGGAACCACTTGAACTTCAGCTATTTTTCACTTGAAAGGCGAAAAAAAGGTGTACCTCAAATGTTATTTTTCGAATAAACTTATTTTTCAGAATATGTTTGTAGCTGAAAGATTATGCATTAAAATAAGTAAAAAAATCAGCGGGAACAAATTTATTCGAATCGTTCTGCTGTCGATGAAATATGGTGGTCAAGAATTAAGTTTAGGACCTAATATTTATAGAGGGATAAAATGTTTCAACATATATGTCTTCATTCCTGTATTCCACGACTTAAGCACCAACAACAACTTTATTTCCTGAAATTGACTGTTTAACTGGCATAATAATTAACTTCTAGATTCAAAAAGTACCTACGAAAAAGTGTACAATTCTAAGATTTTGTGCCTAAAAAATACAATTCCCACTATTGTTTTTAACTTTTAATAAAAATATATTAAAGTAATAATAATATATAGGAAATAGATTCGTTACGATTCTTCAAATCATTACATCATTCCTCATTCTTCTGAAACGATTCTTCACATCATTTTGAAAAAAAAAGTTCCTTGCATGTGTCAAAAATCTAAGGGTTACGAAAAAAATTGTAAAATTTTAAATAGTTATTACATCACCAATTGAAAAGGTGATAATAAGTATTGTCGTTTTAAGCAAATATGTGTAAAATCATATTTGATAAATAATGGTTATACTTAACGAATAAACTACAAATAAATTAATGAACATTGTTAATTTTTTTTTTATTAAGAATCACGCCATATATAATCAAAAATGGAAGTGATAATGTCACATTGATCGCTACCACAAAAAGTATTGGCGACAAAAATTATTTTAGTGTAAGTCAGTGTGTATATTTAAATTCCATTTAAAAATAAAATTGTATTCTGTATACGAATATCACGATATGCTTCTTACTTACGGAGAAGCTGCTGCCAAACATATTAGAAAGATACCAGGACTATCTCAACGTATAGACTCAACTAAAATTATATTTAAATGTTTTAAAAAACTAATTATTATAATTATTAGAAAAAAAATGTTCTAATAACTGGCGACATTGTGAATATAATTACATTGCCATCAATAAAAAAAAATGTTTTGTATATAGCAATACAGGCGCAATGTCAAAAATCGAGGTAATTTCAAAACTTTTGATATACTTAAATAATTCTCACACCAGAAGCAATTGCAAGCCATTAAATTAAATAAATATTTAGTATTATTCATATATACATTCATAATCCATACTCGATTACAGGCAAGTGCCAACGTAAAACAATTTTGTCTTTTTTTTAACATATTTTTCCAATGATTTTTTTTTTCAAATCATATTTTTTTCAGCTGCTCTCCATTCCAGTCCTTTTTCATCCAGACCTTTTGCTACTTATATTTAACTGAGGTAGCCGATCCTTGCTGGAAAATCCTATTAAATAAAAGAAAAAAGACTATGTATCTAAATATCTACTATATTTTATATATTTAAATATATTTTTTAAAATATATTTTCTATATATTTAATATATTTAAAAACTTGTATAACAATTGTATCGATACAGATTGGCTTCTTCAAATACAAAACTACAATGATTCAATATTATTTTAGTGCATTCTTTAGTTCACAGTGCCTTCTTCAAATACTAAACTACAATGTTGCATTGTACTTTCGCATTTAAGGAGGCACTATATGCCAAAACAATTGTAATATTTTTTAAAATAAAATGGAAATTTAAACATGTCTTTCTTCTTCTATGTTTCTACTTGAAAAATTAATTTCACTCTAAACCTGCTTCTCGTATTTATTTTTGGTTTTCCCATAGTTCATATTTCTTAGTTACTCTTGTAGCTGGTATTATGCATATTCCCAAACCATCTTAAAGTACTTAAACGATGCTCTTTTCAACCGATCTCTCCCATAATTTTTCTAATAAAGCTGTATTTGGCACCTTGTCAATGAATCGTAACCTCACATTTATTTTAAGTCAGTATATTTCGCATGCTTGTATGCTTTTTTTACCTGTATGCCTGTTTACTTAAAGCAAATGTTTACTTAAACCTTAAAGTCCACATTAATAAAAATTTGAATTATACGGGCCGGCTGTTTGTGTTGTATGTGGTGTGCGTGTGTCGCAATGTAGACGCTCTGATACACACAAATATTACCGCCGTACAGCACGCACACGAACCGTCTGTTGTCGATTTTCTCTCGAACGTCAAAGGAATTTGTGGCGCACAGGAATTGTGTGTAGACGTGTTATTGTTATTCAAAAACCTAACCAAACCTACGTGACGTGGCTATATTGAAATTTATTATTTAGTAATTTAATATTTATTGAGTAACCGATTGTAGTCAAAGTATGTCCCAGCATATTATTATGTCGAAGAAGCTTTAATCAAAAAAAAAAGGAAAAAATCCCAAGAAAAGCTGTTATTGGATGAATTATCTGCACCAAAAAAGAAAAGTATAAACTACAGAAAATTAGAAAATTAGTATAACACTGAAAAACATAACTTCAACATACACACAAAAATAAATTCAACACACACACATCCATTTTTATTGGTGTGGACTCAGCTTAATGTCTACAATTCAGAACATAAGTTAGTGTTGGAACAAACAAATAATTATGCACCTTTAAATAAATTCTTCTATTGGAACCTTCTGTGTGAAATACTATATAAATATTTACCACTAAACACCAACTTTGTTTAATTTTTCGACGCCCGATTCACTAACCATGTTAGTATCACCAGGAGATGCTAACACGGTTAGTATCTCCTTTTCCAGAAGTGAAACAAAGTGATTTGATGTTAAATGGTAAACCTCTTTGAGTTTGCTCTCACAGTAAACCGAGAGGTTTATCGACTTTGCCAATTACTCGTTTTGTGGTTGTCGGAGATACTTCTATGCGTTACGTTATTTCTGATGACAGCGCATATAATTTCCATACATTTTGCAGTGTTTTTAATTTATCGAAATAGGAAGGAAAGTAATATCTGAAATGCTGCTTATCAATCGATATCATGTTCATAACAGAATTGATAGTTTGTGTCACTTGCCTCGTCAAAGAAATAGGTTGATGCATAATTATGACAATTTTTGACAAAACAATTTTTATTATAAAAAATGCAACAAAAACAACGAAAACATATTCTGGAGTAAAATCACCCTTTACCTCCATTTGTGGTCCACATTTGCTTTGGTCGGTCAGTGGTTGCACGGTCGATTTCATGCGGAAATAAAGCACAGGTTCTTAGAGACAATCCACGTTTTGACATCAACCATCAACTTATCGAATCCTTCGTAAACTTTGCTCCGCCTGCCAGTTTTTCAACAAGCGGTATTTAGTTGGTGGGAGCTTCGATAGGAGAGTAAGGATGATGACAGAGCAGATCTCATCCTTATTGATAATGGATTCAACTAGCCATCCTTGATGATAGAAGACAATTTGGTTCTTTTCACACAGTCTCTGGACACGGTCGGCTTTGAATTTGTCATAGAGCTATTGCAGATCACATTCATCAAATTTCCATTTCTTACCAAGCTTTTTGAGGTGGTGGACGATCGTGGATTAATCGACATTTTTCCGACCGACAAATTTCCGGCCAACATTATGTTGGCCAAGCTTTCGTCCTCTTCCACGGCTGTCAAAACTGCCTGATTGTCAATTTTCGATGATCAGCCTCTTCCTTATTTATCCTCCAAGCTGGTATCACCTAATTTGAAGAAAGCAAGCTATTTGCGGAATGATTGTGCCGTTTTCCATCTTTTATGGTTGAGCGTGGTATAAACGTGAATATAATTTTCTATAATATAGAAGAATATTTTAAAGGAAAAAATACTAAACAAAATGGCAATTTCAAAAAATACGCAAAAATAAACCGTGGAAAATTATGTATCAACCTAATATGTTTTAAGAACTTCGAGATACGCATGTAAAAACCACCAAAAGCTTAGAAATTTAAAATTTAAAATAAACAAATTTTTATAATGTATACAAAAATAATTATATCATAATTCATAATCACAATTAAAATATTTCATGTAGGTTTGATCATAAACTTATAAAAGAATTATTAGGAAAAATATTATTAAATACTTAATTATTTTGTTAAGTTTAATTTATTACAATTTTAATTTGATCGTGCAGAATAGCAATTAAATCACTTCACAAAATTCCTTTATGTGGCTTTGAATGTAATGATAGTTTCGTGACCTACGCTGGAAAAGCGAGATGGTGTAAATTATATAAAAGTGTAAATTATTAAACTAAGTATATATATACATATATATATATATATATATATATATATATATATATATATATATATATATATATATATATATATACCCATATATATATATATATATATATATATATATATATATATATATATATATATATATATATATATATATATATATATATATATATATATATATATATGGGTATAATTGCAAAGTTTACTCTTAGTTTTATGGATTTGCATGGCACCGAAGAATATTATTTGATATTTTTAAAACACGTTTAGAACGAACTGTTATTGTATTGCTGAATTATTGAACTCAAGAAACTTCAGATGAATAATAACAATGCCCTTAAACAAGAACACCAGCGTTCGTTTAATTATTGCAACCCTTGACAATCTAATTTATTCATTCAATCTGGCTAACTGTGACTATTTTCAGTTCTCGAAACATAAAATGTCTATAAATAAATTCATTATATTAACCTTATAGATATACAGGCCACCATATGAGTAATATTGAACGAGGTTCCTCGTTGCAACAAAAAACGTTTACAAATGAAAATAGTAAATAACTAACTGCAATAATTTATTTTGAGTAAAAAGTTAATCTTTGATTTAGTTTTTTTCTAGTATATTATTTAGTATATTATTTAGTACCATATCTCTTATTCTCTCTTCATCTTCAACCTACTGTCGCCCATCGTTGGACGTTTCTCTTATTTTCTTCCACCTGTCACCTGTCTCTTGGGCTTGATGATGAATTGCTCCTTACATCTTCCTTATATCATCCACCCATTTCAGTGGTGATGTTCCTACGTTCTTTCTTCCCTCTCTTGGCCTCCATTGAATTCCCAATCTCTATTATTCTCCGTCTATTATTCTGACTACATGTCCGCCACAGCTACACTTTTATTTGTTTATGTGTTCAATTATATATTTTATTCCAATTTGTGCTTTATTTATTCTTGTGGTTCGTAGTATTTGTATTCATCTTATTTGTATAATGTTCCGTTTCAAAGGTGCTATTTCCATTCCAAAACTGATCACGGGAAAAATGTACATTTATAATTTTAAATTTGTGAGGATTTTTGAGGTGATTTCTTTTAAGCCTATTAAGTCAAATTTCCAAAAGCTACCTAATCCAATTCAAATCTTTGAGAGATTCTCCATCTTGATTTTCCTAATTCTTTTTAAACGGTTTATGCCGTTTAAATGAATAGCATATAAGTCAATGATTATTTTGTGTCTAACGGACGTGTCTAACAAACGGAACATCGTTCTCCACTATGTTCACGTTTCCTAAAAGTATTAAACACACATAAAACATATCTTTTGCTGAACAAAGCCAGACATTTTCAGTAGAACTCCACATCAATTCAGTAAAGTTACATATGATGAAAGTTTATGGTGATGGTTTATTGTTTGAAACCATCTCAAAAAGAACTGGCCCTCAAGATTGCACTAGACAGGTATAAATATTAATCCATTGCTTCTCACGGTTATCGAGAGACACCCATTTTTGTCGCAAATCACAATTCTGCGAATGAAACCTTTACTCGGTGGATTTTTAAGCTTATAGCGTATGTTAACCTGTACGACGTCTCTTAACCTCTACAATGTCCATTAACCTCTCCAGCATATGTTAAGCTTGTCACGAGCATCAATGTCGTGTCACTGATTTTAATGGTATTTTAGCTTGGCACAAAATAATCTGCTAGTCCTCGTGTATAAATTCGCTTCAAAAACTTCGAGCGGGGTTCAGAATTCGTCATAGCAAATCAAGTTCAGCCTGTTCTTAATTATATTGTTTGAACGGCAAAAATTATGACTGTAACTTCACTGTCGAATTGTCATACATTACTCACTCTCCCTTTTCATTGAATTGTATATTTCACTAATAGAGCAAAAGCTTTCGAATTTAAAATTGTAAAATTTTCAACAAATCACTTTAACCCTTTCAGTCCAAATTTGTTTTTTTATTCAATTGACTTGATTTTGTTATATACCCTTCACACTGATCACAAAGAAGAGAAAAATTATCATTTCGAACTATTTTTTCAAAAGGGGGTATGTTGAGGGATTGGAACATATATGTCCCATTGTACTAGTTGTGGGAACATAAAAAAAGGAAATATTCAAAAGCATTTTTATTTTTCATATATTAGGTATGATAAACAGTAAAACAGTGTTTGCAGAGTAATAAATTGCAAGCCACACAAATTGTTTTTGTTCTTCTTTCTTGTTTATTCTCGGTAGAGCGATGGCACCTTCTTCTTGTTGGCCCTTAGATGGATAAGTGATCCCCTATATTCAGTAGCCTGGAACCTGATGACGGCCTACCATATTGTCTTCTGCGTACCACTTGTGCATGTTGCCGGCCATAATTTCTTAGAGATTCAGCCAGCGGAACCATATAATCGAACCTCATAATCTAAGATCTACTCTTTTTATTTTTTCTCGGCCTTTTAGCTCAGTAAATATGATCCAGGAATTGACCGCTGCTGTCATTAATAGCATATAGAAAACTTTTCCACCATTTGCCGGTCTTTCTATCTGTATCGTAGAGGCTAACGAGTTGATCTGAGAGATCAATTCCCCCCATATATTTGTTATGTACCATCTTTGAGCAAGGAATTTCTGATGGGCTGTCATCTTTGGCTTTTCTGTTTGCTACAGTATCGAATTTAGGCATGTTCTTTCTGATAATTATAGATGTACCAACTGCAGCTAAAGGGAATTATAGCCAGTTTTTGAATCGCATCAAACCCATGATTTTACGCCTCTTTAACAAAGTAGGTACTGTTTCAGGCAACTTCTTCCCTTGAACTCAGACATAGCCTCATCGATACTCTGAAATGTATCTCACTTCTTGCTTGTGAAAAAGTTTGCTTCCAGCACGAAAGCACTTCTTCCATATACTATATTTATTGGCGCCATCTGGGTTTTGGGGGGAATTGAAATGTAGTTTAGATGAAGGATTGTTTGTTTGATCATTATGCTGCCAGTGAAGTATTAGTAGGCCAGTAGTGTTGCTGTGTAGGCACTTTATTATAGGACATTATGAGAAAACATCCAATGATAATTACTATTTCAGACTGATCAGTTTTGTGTATAGATAATTTCTTTTTTGCTAGAAGTATCTACAAACTTTCTTTGGTTTTTCCAGAAATCCATAGAAAAAGGCTGTTGGGGAACAGTTTGAAAAAATTTTCCAACTCAGTAGATGAACTGTCGAGTTTTGCGAGAATTGTACAGGGTTTTTCGGATGGGATACGTAATCTTGATAAAGAATTGTTATCTACAGATTTCCATTGGTCCAAAATTATTGTAGGCGGATCGACCGTTTTGTCATTCTCACTTTCTTCAGAAGATCAATATTCCGTAGACGATACATTTTCATTTAGTTCGACTTTCCTTTTTATTTTGCTTGTAGATGGTCCCGAAAATTCATTACTTGAACCCACTGAGGATGACTGAACATATTCTGAATCACTATCAATGAACGGTTCATCTTCCATATCGGAAATATTGTTTGCCAACTCCATGAGTTCCTGTTCAGACAATGGTTTATTTCTGAAATTAAAAATCACATTTTACTTGTAGTAATACTACTAGTACAAATTTATATCACATCGAAATCCCACTGGCACATATATGTCCCGTCGACAAATTAAAAAAAAATGTATAAACATAAACACACTTATCTCTAGACATTTTTTTCATAAATTAGTCAAATAAACGCCAAATACACCAATATATACTTATAGCACGTGGTCTACGTATAGTAAACAGATTCACTAATCCGCCGTATTGAAAAAATACACAAACATTTTCGAGTGGGGATATTAGAAACAATGCACATTCCCAGTGGGGAATCGGCCTGGGTAAATCCAACGCGCGTATTTCCCTTTAGGTTGCATTAAACACTTTCTGGGACTTATATCACCCAATAGGACTGAAATTGTTTTAATAACAAACCTTACAGGTAAATGCACTCAAAAACTATAACACGGTATATTACAAATTAATTAACATGAAATATTGGTTTCAAATTATACATAAAATACACTATACACAAAAAAAAGAAAGAAATATTATACATAAAACATACGAACTTCTGGATCATACTCAAAAGGTAAATTTGCAAATTGTAGTTGGAAGTAAAATAAGTAATGTCTGAATGATTGTGGCGTGTTCATATATTTTTTTCTTTATTTGGGTTTTTCGCCACGATCTAAAACTCAAAAAATATCAAAAATATCTGTTGTTATGTAAATAAAGAATCACTGGGTAAAAACAAAAAAACCAAACGGAGACAAATTTCTCAGTGATTCTTTTTTGTAATAAATTTGCCTAACGAACAAAATTTTAAAAATATAAAAATGTTCTAAAAAAATATACAAACTTTTAATGTTAACGTCTCGGGAAGTATTCTCCTCCCGTTTTCAAAACGAATCTAAAAATAAATTATATTAATTTCTATAAATTCTGAAAATGTATGTCAATGATACTAATTGTCAATGTAATTGTGAATGATACTAATTGTGAATTGTCAATGTAAGTATCATTGACATACACAAAAATATAAGGAGCCACATTAGATGTGGTGTCTAAGGCATCAGCCTTACGTTACGGCAGTTAATGTGGAGCGGGTTCGAATCCCATACTAGGCAAAAAAGTTTTTCTAAAATTCTTGTGAATGTTTCTAGGTAAGACTGTAAAATCTGACAAGGAATCACCCCTCAGTCACGCCAGTTCGAGGCTATGTAAGGCCGGATGCATTCTGAGAGGTTTCCTGCGTTGGTCACTCGCCCGTCGGTAGGCTTCTCGAGATACTTTCGGTTAAGCACAAAATCAAGGGTTGCTGACCGGGATTTTCGGTAGCTGATGACCGTGGTTCGGAACCCACGGAACGTTAAGCTGTAGTGTAGGTCCATTGGCTAAATAGCTTTCTCAGTTGCTGATGCGCCTCTAACCCCAAAATTTTACTTTACAAAAATATATTTACTTCCTATCTTTTCAGAATTTATAGAAATTAATATAATTTATTTTTAGATTCGTTTTGAAAACGGGAGGTATTCTCCTCCCGTTAAGGAAAGTTAACGTTAAGAGTTTGTATATTTTTTCGTTAGGCAAATTTATTATAAAAAAAAGCATTGAGAAATTTATCTCCGTTTGGTTTTTTGTTTTTACCCAGTGATTCTTTATTTACATAAGAACAGATATTTTTTGAGTTTTAGATCGTGGCGACAAACCCAAATGGAAGGTAAAATACTTGATATAGTTGAAAATATTTTAGACAAGGTAGAAAAAAAGGTAAAAAAATGTCTAAACATGCTATGCGCAATCAAGGGTGTGCAATCAAGGGTGTGCAATCAAGGGTATGTAATCAACGGTATTTACTGCATTATTATCAAAAGCTCTGGGTTATAAAGAGTATTCCAATAAGAGTGTCAGAAACGTAATAATTGCACCACTGTTTCAAATGTAAATGTTATTCATAGACTGCTGTATTCAGTATATTGTGTCAATTAACCATGGGAAATTTGAAATTGGAAGGCAAACCCTACTTTGAGGAAAAAATAATCTTTGCCCACTAAGTGCACTTCTGGTTTAATATATATGTGAACAAACATAACTGCAGGATTTGGTTTGTTGAAAATTCTCAAGTCACTCAAGTGTTACCTCTTCACCCTCAGAAAGCGGTTTTTAGGCTGAAGGAGTGATAGGACCTTATTTTTTTGAAGATGATGATGGTTATTACTGTAAATGATGAACGCTATACACATATGCATTAATATATAATAGAATAATTTTGCCCTGAGGTGATAACTTTGGATATAAAAAAACAAATTTCATTTCTGTATTGTAAATAAAATGACTAAATTAATTAACTCCGAATATTGGTTTGAAAGTATTATACACATAAAGTACGAATTTCTGGAACATCCTCATTTAAAAAGCAAATTTCAATAAAATGTAGTAAATATTGTGGCAAAACATGTTGTAGTTAAACATTTGGTAAATATAGTTACTCTGGCACTAAAATGTGTGTTCTTATTTGTCAATCAGTACATAAAAACTCCACATCCGTTCAAGCCTTTCTGTATTTTAAATTGCCTAAAACCAACAAATAGTCGAATTAGTGTCACTAACACAACTGAATAATTTTCATCGTTCTCCAATGTGTTCACGCTTCCTAAACTACCCATTTCAACGTTCAGATATGCTGAATTTTAATTGTCTGCATGTAGCTGTAAAGTTACAAAACTAAATTATACGTTTAACATAATTTTTTTCAATTACCTAACACAATAACGGCTTGAATATTGACAGTTTAAATAACTACAAAACTACATTATAGAATTTTTATAAATTAATAAATTAAAAATAAGTAAAATTTACTTTAATTTTCTTTCCCAATATATCCAAGGGTCATAACTAAAAACGCACTCATGCTACATTGGTATTCCTAATTTTAACGAATCAGATTCTGAATTAGTAAATTGCTTGAACAAGCATATACGAGAGTTATCTACAAATAAGTATAAACGTGTTATTTTGCCTTCCAATATATTTAGGGGACATATCTAAAAATACACTCATGTTACATCAGTATTCCTAAAGAGTTAAATGATTTTAAACTAGTAAATTGCTTGAACAAGCATGTATGAAAGTTATTCAAAAATTACTATGATATTTATCAAGTCAAATTATTTATCATCATTAAATGGTGTGATGTGAAGTTCTAGATACCTATTATGTTCAGTTTAACCCAAACGGACATACCAATAGAGTTAAATTCCACTTTAAACAAAAAATTCCGTTATTTTCGATGTTAAAAATAAACTGGTGAATTTAAATATGGTAGTACATCCATTGACAATATTGTCACAAAAACCTATAATGGCATATTAAATGATCGTGGACTGAAGGAACGCGGACTGAAGATACGCGGACTTGCTAACATCGTAAACATTTCGATAAATATTTTATACGATATTTTAGGTATGAAAATACTTTTGACTCAATACGGCATTTGTTAATAGTCAACCAAACATTCAAATATACACTTTTCGGAAGTGTTCAGAGTTATTTAAAAACGATTCTACAGAGTTTCTTCGATTTTTTATAGTAGATGAAAGATGGATTTACCACTATACCAGCGAGACCGAGGAACGGTTCAGAAAGTGAATTGACACCACCTCCACCCTATTCTCCAGACTTAGCTACCTCCAACTTCTTTTTCTTTCCAAACGTGAAGAAAGGGCTAGAAAGAAATTGACAAAATCGTCGAGATCCTCGATGAAACAAAGGACTAGAGGAAAAGCGTTGGGCTAAATGTATAGAGCTAAAAGCTGACTTCGAAGGAAAATAAATTTAGTTTGGATTAGTGAAAATAATATTTCATTTAAAATATATATATATATATATATATATATATATATATATATATATATATATATATATATATATATATATATATATATATATATATATATATATGGAGTTTTTGACTTCTTTGGACAGCGTCCAACGAGACAACAGTAGTCAGGAGTTATACACCTGACCGTTGGGTTCCACCCCGACCGTTGGGTTCCACAATCTCATGTGGAACGAACAACAACCTGCGTCTCCGCCATAATGATCAATGGTTGGTTGCTTGACCGGGAGGAAGCCCCACCCATCCCTTACATTGGAGGGCATACATTTCGTCTCTTGGTGGTTAGGCTCATCAGGGTACCGACATATGCTCTCTCGCCAAGAATTGTGGAACCCAACGGTCGGGGGTGTATAACTCCTGACTACTGTTGTCTCGTTTGGACGCTGTCCAAAAAAGTCAAAAACCCCATTTATAACCCATCCGACGAGAAGTCGGCGAAAATATGAGTTGTTTGATTGTGGAGAGGGACTCCGTATTCTTATCTCTTATTTATTATTATCTATTCTATCCTCTATTCTAAAGAGTAATCGAAAATAGGGACTCCAGAACACATTCCGCTAGAAAGTCCGAGGGGGGCATTTAATATTTTCAGAACATGCCAAGCAATTATTCGTTTTTCAAGATGAAATAAACATCACCAGACTATCACTCTAGTTATCATTGTATCTCATTTTAAAGTTCTGACACTCTTATTGGAAAACTTTTATTTACCTCCACAAATGTATAAAGTTTGCTTAAAATTAAAATTCGCTCCAAATCAGCGTTCTAAGGTGATGATGTGATAATTTTCACGCTGCCTGGTTTTATTTCCTTGTTTTTTTTCGTTTTGATGTTTTAGTTTATTTTTTAAGAATTTCCTTCCTTGTTTGAATGGCTCGCCTCCAAATCAGCGTTCTAAGGTGATGATGTGATAGTATTCACGCTGCCTGGTTTTCTACTCCTATTCCCTGTCTTGTCACTGATCATATTTAGAAGTGGACTTATATCAGTTAGTGTAACAAACTGACTAGAAGGCCCGGCTACAGCTACATCATGCAAATTTTACGTTGGCGTCTCTTCATCTCTGTCTGGTATCGTAGGAATTGGTTGACACGATGTAACGAGTAATTCTTCGTTTGCTGATAAAATAACATATCTTGCTGTGTCTTCCACTGTGACAGTTCGATTATAATCACTGCAGAAAAGGCTCCCAAAATCCAACGTCTAACAGTTGCATTTTGTTGGATGAATGAGAGGGTAAACAAACAATTATCATGTTGTTTTGTCGTGCTTTATTAAGTATTATTATATTCTAAATTATCATATTCTAAATTCCGCGTGTAACTATAATGCCCATCTAAAACCGATAATACAGGATCGTATTTTGTTGGCTTTTTGTCTGTAACGAAATGGTCAAACTATTTCGTAATCATTTCGTATCTCATTTTAAAATTCTGACACTCTTATTGGAAAACTTGTATTTACTTCCAAAAATGTATAAATTTTGCTTAAAATTAAAATAGTATTTAACAAATAATTAAAATTAATGTGATTGTTAATATAAAAACAAATCTAAATTATTTTTTGATAATTTCTACATTGTATTCCAACATTAAAGATACATTGCATTTGATTTCACCAACAAAAAAGGAAAAGTATTTTGTTCGAAGTTAAACAAGTCATCATCTAATAACTATTACATAATAGTCATGAAATCGTGTGGTTTCTCCATTATTAGTATTTCAAAGCACAATTCTTTGATTTATGTACATTTTTACATACTCTCTTTGATAAAAATCTATCATTTATTGATGATTAGATCAGAGGCTGTGTAATCGTGTAAATGGAAAAATGATTATTATTCAGTAAGTGTATCAAAATATTTACATGCTTAACTAATCTAATTAAAACCTTGATGTTATAAAGGAACATATTTGAATAAATAAATACAACTTGCACGCCTGTATCATACAAAAATCATGAAAGCTCGATGCTGATTAATGGCGAATCATCTTAGACTTTTAACATGTATACGTATTTCCTCGTAACACAAAGGACAAATTATTTATTACAAGAATAATTACAATATAATTTTCAAGAATACTTAATTTATAGAATGACATTTCTACTGCTGTTATTAGGAAAAGAAATCATTATATGTACGCATCATTATTTTCATAAAGGAAACAGATGAGTTATGAGCTATAAAAGCAAAGAAAAATAGTGAAAATTAATTTCTCCTTTATACACAGTGAATTATCTAAAAGAATAAGGTTTCGTGTTATATTCGCATAACATTATATTGTCTATAATAATATTGTTATTTAGTTCATCTGACATTAGGGTCCTAAGTCTTTCCTCAAAAACTCTATTGATTTTCGATTCATCAAACGGATTATTTTCTTCGAATTCATTTATTTCAACAATTCTAATGAAGTAAAACAGTGGATTATGCCCGGGCAACTAGCTCTTCCGGTACCAAAACCAGAGCGATTTGTCAAAAAGGTCATGCTGTATCTTTGGTGGAATATTGAAGAAATAATTCATTTTGAGTTAGTTCCTGAGGATAGAGCGTTAAATTCAAAACTCTAATTAGTTCAGCTTGAAAGAGTACACGTTCATGCTGAAAAACATCTAGCTTTGGTCAACCGTAAAAAGTCCTCCTGCAGCAAAACAACGCAAGGCCACACACATTAAACAACTTACTGAATTGGACTTTAAACTTTTCCCTCATCGAGTATTCAGCCCCAATCTCCCTACGTCTAATTACCACTTCTTCCGGTTCATGGCTCAGTTTCTGTGAGAAAAAAATTTCAGGATTGAAGAGGAGGTAAAAATTGGCTTCAAGTTTTTCCATCCAAAAACTCATAGTGGTACCGAAGAGAAATAGTGTTACTGACTTACATATTGGTTGAGGTTATGAAAAACAACCGTTTAAATTTCGAGAAATAACCGTCAAGTATAAATTTTGTAAACGCTTAAGGGGACAAATAGATGTAGGATGGCGTGTTTTTAGTGATTATCATGATTTTTTTAACACAATATATATATATATATATATATATATATATATATATATATATATATATATATATATATATATATATATATATATATATATATTACAGAAATCTTTCACCCTTTCTCCACGTGGTGCCACCAATCGTCTTCGCCGAACTGTCAACCATGCGACGTCACGTGTCTCTCGGGACCGGTTTCTAGCCTTTCAGCCGTCATCAGCCGAGCTCTAGACGAACGCAAGGAAAGCAGTTCGGAGAGATGATCGGGGCCAGACCAGATTAACTGGCCATTTTAATGACGGGTCGTGATCGCACACTCGCGCCATCATACGGCGAATGCTCGTAGCAGTCAGAACCGCTCGTAACATTCTGCCTAGAACCTCGGGTATAGTACCAGGTATAAGGGTGAAAGATTTCTGTAATATTTCCCTCCAGGGTTCCGTTACGCTACCTTGTGGGCATATATATATATATATATATATATATATATATATATATATATATATATATATATATATATATATATATATATATATATATATATATATATATATATATATATATATATATATATATATATATATATATATATATATATATATATATATATATATATATATATATATATATATATATATATATATATATATATATATATATATAATACCTCAAAAACATAACTGTAGATTATATACAACAGTAGATTATATATTTATTTAACAAAATTATTTAAAAATAATACAAATTTGTTGATTTTTATTTTATAAACCAAAAATGATGCTCTTTTTAAAAGCATTCCTAATAAGAGACCCTAAACCACTATCATGTTCTTATCATTTTTGCTCGATGGTCAAATAAAATTCTCGTCATCTACTCCGCAGTTTTCTTGAACCCAGCGATAACACTTGGCGCACTAGATCCATTGCTCACTAGGCTTGTTATCTGAATAGTAGCCTCCACAAAATAGACATTCGGCGTAAACGTCACTGTGATCATCGAGGGTGTCGTCTAAAAATTCAATTTCTTTGCTAGAACGGTTAGATGGTAATGATGGCGTGTCCTTTTTATTTTTATGCCATTAAGTTAGTTTCTCAACCAATTATCCATCACCTGCTCTTAAAAAGTTTTTAGTGACTCCCAAAATCCAATGTCTAACGGTTGCATTTTGTGTGATGAATGAGAGGGTAAACAAACAATTATTATGTTGTTTTCTCGAGTTTTATTAATTATCTCTAAATTCCGCGTGTAACTATAATGCTAATCTAAAACCAATAATACAGAATCGTACTTTGTTGGCTTGGTGTATGCAATGAAATGGTCAGACCATTTCGTAAAAATGTCGGTTTTGGACTCATCCAGAAGTATAATATTCCTGATGTTTGTATACAAAATTTCATTACGAAATCTCAAAGAGTTCTGGAGATATTTGACCTTTTCCATACATAATAACGACCTTGAATAACTGACCCTTTATTAGTTGTAATTGTCGTTTGTAATTTTTTTCCGGCCTGGGCTTTGACCCTCCACTTTCTTTATGCCTTTTTCCCCAGATTGCTCATAATAGTGATTATTTTTTAAATTATTTCAAGTTACAAGTGTGTAACCGTCTATTTCTTAGCCGACTCCACCTTCTAGCCAGCATCGGATTAATGTCCAATACATTCCTTATCATTCTTTTGTTTTCTCGCCTCTCTATACTAGTATGTTCGATCTGAGTCATTGTTCAATAATAAATGATGCAGTTGAAACGGCTCCATAAATTTGTCCTATTTCTACGAAGTTTCGTATTTTTCATGTTTCACCGCACTTTTGAATTTTCTAAATTTTCGGTTTTATCCAGTATCTAAATCTCGCTGTCATATGTTGCTGCTGGCCTAAGTATTATTCTATACATGTATTCTTTTTCTCGTCATATTACTAGATTTCATAAATCTGCTCAAAAATCCTGTACTTGTATCCCCTTTTACTATTCGTGTGATTATTTCTTTTGAGCTATTCCATCCTGTGTTATGCATACTCCCAAATAGTTAAAATTCAGTACCCTGTCTACTTCTACAAAGTTATCTGTAGAAACATTAATCTGTATTAAATATTTTCTCGCATCTATCCATCTGCTCTGTGGGTCCCATAATTATGTATTTTATATTTCCTCGTGATCTTTAGTTTTGAGATTCCTATGCCAATTGTTTATTATCTTTCTTAGCTCTGCTTGTGATATCACAAAAATTATAATAATATCATCAGGATATTCCAGACATTGATGATGGTATTTAGCTGACTGTTTTTTAAATTCACCTAAGACTAGGATATTTAAAATCGAGTTCCCTGTACTCCCTTATGTACAAGAAATGGTTCGGATATAATGTTAATTACTTTAACTTTAGTTACCGTATTCTCCAAGGTCACTCTTGCAAACCTGCCCAGTTTGCAACGGATCCCTACCACTATTCTCGCTTCATATATTTATTTTTTCTTTATTGAGTAATTGCTCCTCCAATAAACATTACATGTAAGTTAATGTTGTGTTCACAGCTTATTTTCTTTTAATGTGAACATCTGAAATGAAATGAACACCGCATTTATATTTACCTATTTCTTTTTCTCCATATGTATGCTATAATTCTCGCACACCATCTTACCATCTTACTATCTTTTTGGTAAAAGGATACTGTCACAACCGCATTATGAACACTAGTGGTATTTGTTCTTTCGTTCATATCTTACAAAACTGTTCACTAATTTCGTTTTTAACATTCTTCCATCTGTATTTAATAATTTCACTGGGTATACCATTTCCTTCTCAAAGTTTTCAATTTTATAGTTGCTTAATTATTTCTGTAATTTCCTCCTACAAAGGAATTAAAATATCTGTTTCGAGAATTATATCCCTAAATACTTTTTATTTTACACTTTCCTCCTGTATTTTTGGTACTTTATCAAATGCCAAATGCTATATATACTAAGGTAGTCGTCAAAAATTCCTTGTTGAAAGATCCTAAACATACACAAAAGGGGATTTTGTTCACTTTTAGCAGAAATGAATATTAATCATTAATATTACATAGTCGAAGAAAACAATATTTCGAAATAGTTTTATTATATAAATTAAATTTACTTTATTATAGTGCAATGAGCCATTGCGAAAAAGATACAAAGAAAAGGAAACGTAAAGTTATGGCTAAAAAATCATTGTAAATAGATGTTATGTACAAATAAATACGCTTTATGAAATGATCTGTTTTTGTCAGAAAATCTGAGGTTTTCCGTAAAGAGATGCGGTTTATAAATGGTATGTGGTAACAACGAGAAACATCAAGGAAAATAGGCGGTATTAAATTAAATCGTATCAGAATGTTTATAGTTTATTACGAAATATGAAATATAGGATCAATTTTATATTGAAATAGTATGTGTCAAACAGCGAGGTAATTTTCTGCTTCAATGTCACTTTTATTTGTTTCTCGATGATTTAAGGCTATAATTTTCTAAGCACTATAGCTATAAAGAATTTAAAATAGATTTTTCAGAAATAATTATACTTACATGTGTCCAGAAATATTATTATATATTATTGTGTATTAATTTTGTATTTTAAAATAGAATTTCAATATAAAATATTACCCATTCAAGGTCATTGGAATGTACTCCAACAGCACCCACAATCTCAAAAAAAAACAATAAAGTTATAAAAACTATAAGGAGAATTTTCCGTGCGTTAAAACGGTTTAACGCACGGAAAATTAGAATTAACGCACGGAAAACACCGTCCACGAGTACACGGTGTACTCCAAAGCATGCACATAAAAAATTATCTAAAAATATTTATATGATGCATATTAGCCAAATTTGCAAAACTTGACTCACAAAGCTCACAAGAGTAATTAATTGTTTTAATTAAAATAGAAAATAGTGGCCTCCGGTAATGTTATGTATCAATTTCGTAGTTCTGAAAATACAGCTCTGTATTTTGACAACTGTTAAACTTAGATATCATGCAAAATGTGACTTATTTAGTTTTATTTTGGTTTGGTTTGCTGCAAGGTTTGCCATTTTACAATGTGAACCATTTAATACACGAAACAACGCGTTAGAATTGTAAAAAGTTTTTACAAAAATGGTGATTTTGCCATAGCCACGTTTCGCGCCTTACAATCAGAATGTGATCGCCATAATCGTCCTTCTGAGCGCACAATTTCCAGCACAGTTAAGAAATTTGAAAATACTGGGTCTGTTACGTGATAAGACATGTGCATCATCGCTCGATGGAGAATATCGCTGCTTAGTTAGTTAGAAAGTGTGGCTGAAGACCCAAATTTATCGATTCCTAGGCGTTCACAGTCTGTGAACTTGTCTTACCGCACAATATTGTATTTTGCATTTGGACTTGCATCTTCATCCTTACAAAGTTCAACTCACGCAAGAATTGAAGCCCGCCGACTTTTCGTTCAGCGGATACATAAATAAGCAAAATTGGTGTGTATATGTGACTCTGAAAACACACAAGTAATTGTGGGGAGTCCATTGCATCTACAAAAGGTAACAGTTTGGTGCACGTTATGGTGTGCTGGTGTCATTGGCCCATACTTCTTCAAAAACGAAGAAGGAGTGACTGTTAACGTCAATTCTGGGCGCTATAGCAGTATGATAATCGATTATTTTTGGCCATAAATTGAAGATTTCGATTTGAGAGATTTGTGGTTCCAACAAGACGATTGCACAAGCCACACAACACGACCAATTTTGGCTTTATTGCACAAGAAGTTTGTATATATATATATATATATATATATATATATATATATATATATATATATATATATATATATATATATATATATATATATATATATATACTATGTAAAGTTTCCACCCTAACACAGAAACAAATATGTTTTTGTTAAATTCAGTTTTATTTCTCAACATAGTTTCCTTGTAATTTTGTACACTTTTCCCATCAATGCTCACATCCCATTAAGTCCAAATAGTGGTACATATCGTGTTCTGCATAATAATCGTTTACGAATGTGATGACCTCCTCATTCTATGAAAGTATCTGTCCTCCAAGCGAAACTTTGAGTTGAGGAAAGAGAAAAAAGTCACTGGGGGCCAGATCTGGTAAATACGGTGGGTGATCAATCAATTTGAATACCAATTTGAGAATGTTTGCCATAACGATCACTGGAGTGTGAGACGACGGTGCTGAAATGTTTAAGGTTATGTTTCCAGACATGCGGAATTATATTACCAGAACATTTCTAACGAGTAACGCCATATTCATGTCGTGGTTGAACACTTTTCAGATTATCCTTAATTTATCCAGTCTTCGTCTATCTAGGCTACCCTTAATATATTTATATTTTTATATTAGACACAACAAATGTACATTTTAATTATTTTTACCTCCCTACTTCATCCTTTCACATCAAAAATCAAACTATATAATTATATTCATTCAATATGGAATAACCGAGGTTGCAATTAAGTATATCAAGTTGATTAAAAGACTGGGAATATATTGCCGTCAATGAATAAGTAATAATAACACTATACTAATTATGTATTAATAAACTGATTTATACTAAATCACAACAATTTAAATGCATTTATTTTTGACCTATCGAGTCATGATTAAGAAAATTGTTTTCATACTACTTTAGATTTTTTACATTCAACAATTATTACTATATTTTATATTTCTTTTATTTATTTTTTTATATAACATTTCGCAAATACTATGTTCGATTTTTTCCTTGCAATTAATACAAAAACATACTACCTCTATTAAATTATGTGACTGACATAAAGAAAGAACAAAAATAATACTGATTTTGCTTAGTTTTCGAGAAAATAATTTGGCAATACATTTATTCGGTTTATTTATTGATATGGTTGCATTCCAATTCGTTCTTATATTTTTATTACGCCATTCGCCTTTATTGCAGATCTGAAAGGCTATATTTCATATATCCTTTCTATGATTATACATTAAGCCAAGATCAGTTTTATATGTTTTTACATGGAGGTGAAGATGGAAGGAAATAACATGCATTACCATATTGTGCTTTATTATTTTAAAAATAGCTGAGTTGTAAATGCTCATAAGATATAACGAATACACGGGGTTATGCGTTAAGAGAAGGTATATATATCAAAGATGATTTGATCAATTCTGTTCTGTAATTTTCTATGTCTGAACCTTTCACAGTTGAATTAAATGTTTAAAAATAAATATCGTCCTTCCCAATAATTAAACTGGTAATTTCAGTAGTAGTTAGTAAAAGTTTCACAGGCCTTGTTGATAGTTTCCTTCATTCAATTTTTGAACAATCATCAATTTATAATAATGAACTTCACATAATAATGACTTCACAGAATCGCATTTGTCACGTTATCCACATTCCGTGGTGTGCGCGATCGAGAAGGACCAGGTGGCTTTATTTTCATTAATAAACCCTTTATTTAAAATGCAGTTACCCACCTGAAATTGGTGTTGCGACTGAGAATCTCACCAAGGTGTTCGATATTGAAGTTAGACTTGAAGAGTCTTTACGTTTTCTTAGCAAACTCACCTCTTTTGATAGACATCTAATAAGCAAACACGCGGCGTTCTAGTGTCCAAAACGGAATGATGGACGCAAAATAGCATAGTATCGAGAGTCGATAGGCACCCTATCGCAAACCCTCTCTCGTTCTGCTAACAGCGCACTAGCCATTCCAAAGCTTTAACCACTTTCTATATCTACAGTTCATTATGGGAACTTTAAAAAACAGCTCATTTTAAAGCTGATACCAGAAATATAAAACCAATCATTATATGAAAATCCGTCGAGTGGAATTGTAATAGATTCCAAAACTATTACTGCCAGATAAATTTAAATGATTTAACAACAAACTAGTTGTCATTAATGACATTGAACTAAACAATAAGAACCAATTATGACCATACCTCATAAGTTACAAACTACCCCGAAGAAGAAGTTAAATCTTTGCTAGGACGTTTTACACCATAATATTTAGGGTATCTGGTATCCTTCGACTGTCACTTATTCCAATTTTTGAATATTTTCCAATTCTAAAAACTTGTTGGTGAGAGTGAGGTGTTGGAGGTAAGCCAGATCTTATACGAATTCTGTACAATAAAATTTGAATACAGCACGATATCTTAAATGAAGGGACTGTATCCCGCCACTAGGTGTCATAACAATAATTTTTAAGAAAGGCAATAGTATTGCTTGCTTGCACTATGAAGACGTTAATTTAACTTCCCAACGTACATAAAAGAGTAGTGGAACAACGATTAAAAAAGGAAACGGAACATCAATTAAAACAATCAGAAATTGGTTTCAGAAAAAAAAGAAGTATGCCTAGACCTACTAGACTAGATTTTTACACTTAAAAACACAATGGACTAAAACAAAAGCATTTGAAGCAATTGGGAAAAGAATTCCAATTTCACGCCAGGCAAATATATAAAAATTTATGTAAGAAAAATATGCACTTATAGTTCACGAACGCTTTTATGAATCTATCCGAAAACACAAGAAAATACAGAGTTTGTCCAATTAGAACCTTTTGCACCAAAGAAAACAATGAGAATCGATTTCACTCTTGACTTGCTCATGAGAGCTTTTTTTGGTGGAGGAGATGCATTTGTGTGCCACTCAGAACTTTACTTTTTAATCTCCAGATCATACTCGAAGATCCAAGTTTCGTCGCCGGTTATCCTTCGGTTCAGAACATTTCGATCGGTCTCCAAGCATTCCAACAGTTCACGGTAATCGATGTTGCTTCTGCTCGTCTGACAAAACCTTCGGCACCAACTTCACGCACACCTTTCACATTTGCAAATCATCGCTTACAATTGAATGCACAGTTGATTTCTGTAAATTCAACTCATGTGCCATCAAACGAAAACTTAACCGACGATCAGAGTTCAGAAATTCTAGCACTCTGACTATATTTTCACCGGCTCTCAAAATTTATGGCTCTCAAAATTTATGGCTCTCAAAAACACATGTTGGACATATGTATTGAACATGGCTTCGTCCTTGTAAGCATCACGGATCATGTGAAAAGTTTCCGTAGTAAATTTGTTCAATTTTACGCAAAATTTGATGGCTGCTCTATGTTTTCTTGCATCTTAACTCTCGACGTGAACTTAAAACACACGTTCACTTCTTGCACCATCTACCAACTCCAAAGTCTCGAAGACAAATGAGCCAGGTTTCCTAAGTTACTTGATATCAACCACCTTCGATATCACTTATAAAAACCACCTTTACCCCTTCCTTTGGGCAGGAATAAATCACTCCCGATATTTATTCGACTATATACTCGACCTGTATATAAGAATGTATCATTGTTTTTACTGATATCGCAGTTAGTGGGGGGTTTAAAACAAAACGAAGTACTTAGCCCAGCACTATTTAACACTCATGGATGATCGCAGTTAAGGATCAACGTTGGAAGCAATGCACATGGTTTCATCTCCTATCCTAACTTATCGGATAATTGATGCGGCGGTTATCATCGGCGATTCGCAAATAAGTACTTTTATTATTGCATCACTAATATCTAAAATTACAGAAGAGAGTTTACTATTCACCTTTGTCATTTTATCAAGACATAATTTATTAATGCATTTTAATGGGCATCTAATGTTTGTTTATTACGTTATGTTATAAGAATAGTTAGCTTGTTTGTTATGTTATAAGAATATTTTCTGTGCATAAAAAACATTTTTAGTATGAAAATTAATTGTTACTCTTAACTACAAATTCACCAAAATATTTAGGCATTACACTAGACTCAAAACTTCGCTGGAAAGCTCATGTCAAATAGAAAAGAGAAGAGCTTGATATATAAGATCTTGGTACAAGAAAATGTATAGGCTACTTTGTAGACACTCCAGTCTATCTACCTATAACAAATTACTGTTGTATAAACAAATCCTCAAACCGGTGTGGACATATGGCATATAGCTATTGAGCTGTGCCACCAAGAATAATACTCTAATCATCCAGAGATTCCAGAATAAAGTACTGATTAACATCGTCAATGCGTCATGGTACATCAGAAATAGTTATCTCCATCGAGACCTTCAAATGGACACTGTTACTAGACTGTTACCAAAATCGCACAGAGTCACGAACAATGGCTCCATTAACACGTGAACTTTCAGGCAATCCAGCTCCTCGATAACACCAATCTAACAAGAAGACTCACGAGAATGAAGCCTTTCGAGTTAGCTAAGTGATTGTGCTATTAGACTCTAAAGTATTCTAGTAAAACCTTAGATTTAAATTTTCGAAATAACAGTTTAACTTACAACAGAATTACTTATTAACCTACATTAGATTAGATTGTAATATCAGTAAATGTCCTTCGGGGTGTTTATTTCAAGAAAAGAAAACTGTTAACTAAACTTGCAGAAGGGTTATGCGAAACAAGAGCGAACGCAAGGAGTAAACCTATTCCGACAACTAAAACACGTAAACTTACTTAACACCCAATATTTAAAAATATCCGGCAGTTATTAATGATCAAACGTCAGATTTCCATTGAACGTGAGACAATATTACCGTAAGAATATTTCTTGTGCAAACAGAACATGTTTAGTATGAGAATTAATTATCGCGAAAATGAAAAAAGAATTATTTGAAGCATTTAAGAAAAGTAATTATGGGCCATGAATTGTGTTTTACGTTAGAATAGGAGTGAAAGCACAGAAAATCATGTTTACGATTGTTAAAAAAATGGGAGTAACTAACCTGAAAATTAAATTAAGGTATACAAATTATACATACATATATATATATATATATATATATATATATATATATATATATATATATATATATATATATATATATATATATATATATATATATGAATAACCGTACCGATAATCTTTCATCCGTACTTCCACGTACCTCTGTGCGTTTCAAATCAGCCGTCGCCATCACGTCGAGACAAATACCTCCCAGGACCGGTTTCTGGCCTCACAGCCGTCGTCAGCTGAACTCGAGTCTAACGCAAGGAGACAGCTGAGTAGAAACGAACAGAGCAAGACCAAGTCAACTGGCCATATTGATGGCATGTCGCAATCTCAATGCCACTCGCACCTACAGTGAATGCTCGCAGCAATCGGAACTACGCGATGTATTCTTTCCACAACCTTGGATATAGGTATAAGGTATGCTCAAAAGATAGCGTAGTGGGGCCGTGGAGAGAGATATTTGAATAACACCGTACGTGGAAGTACGAATGAAATATTTCTGTTATATCGTACACATCCCCTTTCTCTTTCTCTCCCTTTCATATATATTTATATATATATATATATATATATATATATATATATATATATATATATATATATATATATATATATATATATATATATATATGTATATATATACGAGGATTATGTTTAA